>VZTL01060049.1:4283-39447 GCA_013400535.1 Scopus umbretta
GCAGGCGGAGGGGGTGGGAAGCTAACCCAAACTTCGTTGCGAAAGCTTATCTGGAGTTGCGGTTCTGTATGATGTGGATGGGATATATCCTAAACTTCATTAAGTAGGTATACACTAATTTGAAACATACTTGGTGCATAAGGTTTCCAGCAGTGACTACAAGAACAAATGTATGTTGTCCTACAAAGTTACAGAAGACCGGTAGCATCAAATTTCTACTTGAAAAGCAAGAGAGTTAACTGGCATGATCTGTTTCTCACGAATCAGGAGAAATTGTCCTGGAATTGTGATTATTAATACTTAGGAATAGGTTATGATGAAAACAAACGTCGTAGTGCTGCAATAGCCTATACTTCGGTTGCGATAATTACGAAAAGCTAAGCGGCAGTATGTTGGAAGAAAAAAACGGTATCACTGACCTGTTAGGGCAGTTTCTTTTCACCCATATAATGGACAGGTCTGGCTTCTCGCTTGGGCTGAAGCTACCAGGCTTTTCTGGAGTGTGGTAGTTCTTAGTGCATTTGGCTGCAAGGATGGCTTTGTCCCGTAGCAGAAGAGATTCAGCCTGGCCCATGTGAATTTTAGTAACGTGATCATTATCTTTCTTAGGTGCAGCAATATCAGCAGGCTCTCCTACAGCAGCAGATGCTTGCTCAGCAGCAACAGCGGTCGCAACAGGCGCAGTCTCCCGAGTATATCACTTCTCCCCAAGACTTCTCAGCAGCCTTAATCTCCTACCCTGGGTCACTTCCAGTGCATGCTGGTACAGTGGCAGATTCTCCCTACCCTGCAAGCAGGCAAGTTTTCTGGCATAGATGCACCCAAGGGTTACTTACTGCTTACATTCTTCACTGTGAGCATGGCTGAACCGTTTTGTCACAAATTACTTGATTCAATAGTAAGCTATTATTTTTAACAGTTGGATAGTTGCTGTTTAGTGCTAAAGGATATTTTGGGAGGAGAGTTGGATGCCTAACTTGTTAGCAGATGAGCCTGGTACACCTTCTTAAAGAACCTGTCTGCCAGTTTTTCTTGTTTGTGGACTTACTCCAGGAACTGACTGCTAACCACTTTGCTTAGGATGGTCGGTAGCATGTGTTGAATGAGGTTAAGGGCATGTGAAAGTCCCCTCAAACACACTTCTAAGAGAGGCTTTATAGTTGGCATTTATTTGCTAGGGCTTCCAACTCTCGTGTCTATTGACCAGAGGTCTGACTTAAGTATGTGATACTATGGCATACACCTCATCAGCGATGGGGTGTCTTTACAGGGGCTTGTGGACTTACCTTTGCTTAATAAAGAAAGGATAATAAATAAGGACTTTACTGTGAATTCTTATGAAGGAAGAGCATGTGGGATAAAAACCCTTTTTTTTCCTGATGTAAAAATTAAAAAAAAAAAACTCTACAGATTTGTTCAGTTAGACTAATGTTATGAATTAGGTTATTAATTTATATAGGTTCCTACTATACTGAAAGGGAAGTCCTTTGCAATTGTAGGAATGCTGAGATCTTCAGTGCAGTCAGTCTTCATACAGGCTTTCAGTGAATTATGTGGCTTACGTGTTTCAGGTGCTGCTGTCTTTATTAGTCTCTTCTAGGTTACAGTGTGTTGAATGAGTAAAAGGCAAAATATTTTCCTGCTGTAGGCTGGATTGAGATAATATCAGGAATCACTGTGACGGGTTTGGCTTTATCTCGCCAATTAGGTAGCCTTATCCTTAGGAGGGAGTCTCGCTCTGTGCTTCTGTGCCCCCATACCTGACACTTACCAGCTAGACTCTGGTCAGATCTATTGCCAGAGTACTTTGATCAGAAAAAATTTCTTAACGGAATATTCCACTCTGGAAGTAAACATGTGTATTACCAGTTTCTCTTCTGTGTGTTTGAAGATTTTGATCCTTCTGTTTTAGCTTCAAGTCAATGACTGTGAGTTAGCAACAGTTTGCAATGCACAAGACTGATCTTGTAAACAAAAGAAAATTACTTTGGTTTAAGGAGGGGTGATGCGTTTCTTTTCCCTTGACGTACTAAATGTGTTGCATTGTATTGCATGTTGTCCTTCTCTCAGTAGAAGGAGCCAGTAGTCTTGTGGGAAGGCAGCACCCAAGCTCACAGGAAAGAGCCCCTTTTCCTTTGTCTTGAAGAGATGGTTTCATGTGGAGATGGGCTGCAGGTGTGGCCTGCAGAGCCTCGCTAGGCACAGAGAAGAGAACCAGTTAGCATCCAGTAACTTGCTGATTGCTGTTTCTCTAGTCGGCTTGGGACAAACAGAGAAGTGGTAGGTGTAATTTACTAAAACGTGAACAAAAGGAGAAACGCAGAGGGTCAATGGTTTCCTTCTCCGTATTGATAAGAGTAGCAGAAGCTGTAATGTCAACTGGTTAATTGTATCAGTTGGATGTATGTAGGATGCAAAGACTTGTCATGTGTCTGCCAAGAAAAAAATACTTTGAAAATAGAGACGATGAAAACTTGAACCATATTTAGTAGGGTGTCGTGTGGAAAACATGGCAGTCTACTATGACAATTTAGTAATGACCACAGGTGAAACACGGTTTTTGCCCTTGCATGTCATCTTGTTGAAGGATTCTGTGCTTTGCATACAATTAATACATTAAAAAATAAAAGTCCAAGGATTTCATAAAAAAAGGATGCAATCAAAATGCATAATTCAAGTGATCTGTTTTCCCTTAAATTAGCTTTCGGATGCTTTTGGGCTAAGCTGTTAATGTATGTGTTACTCGTGTGTAGTATTTTGGCATGATCAAGCATGTCATAGTGTTTCACCCAGATAAACAATGCAATAATGTTTTTCTTTATTTGCTTGCATGAACTGTCTTTATAGGTCAGGTATTCCTGATGCTGAAGCAATTGCCAGTTACCCCAAGCAAAACATCAGTAACCCACCGGATATGTCAGGCTGGAACCCATTTGGAGAGGACAATTTTTCCAAGCTGACAGAGGAGGAGCTGCTGGACAGAGAATTTGACCTGCTAAGATCAAGTAAGGGACGCTTGAAGGCTTATTTTGCTTCACAGTAAATAGGGGCTCTCTAGTTGCTCAGCAGTTCCAACACCTGTCTTGTGGAAGGGCCACGCAATCTGTGTACAGAAAATTCTTTCTGAGCATTTGAGGGCAGAGTTGGGCCCGTCTTCTTTCTTTCTTTCCCTTTTTGAAAATGTGTGCAATAGGAACTCGCTGTCTAAAATGGGTAGTTACTGGCTCAAATACTGCAGAAATGGTAATATCTTAGCTCTTCAAAACTGCTTGTGTCACCTTGATTGATTGTCAAGAAGCTCTGAACAGAAGAGGTATCTTGTCAGATAGGCAGAAAAGTTTGGCTGCTTGCTTCATTCCTTTCCAGCTTTTTTCTTGCACACCAGAGCAGAAGATTCTGTGGGTCTGATATGTCCTTTGAAAATGCCTGAAAGAAAATGGATCTATTACATTATGTTAATGTTTTGTAATGTCATTTTTGATGAGTGGCTACATGTAAGGGCTGCTTTATTGTTCTGATATGGCAATAGTTGAATAAACTTTTTCCTCTCTAAGTCAGTCATCTCGATGGTTTTTACTTGGAATTACTTTTCTTAATTGCTTAACACATGCTCATTAGATGCTCTTTCTAAAACTTCCTAAACCTGGTCAAGATCAGGTTTATTAGTGAGACTTGTAAGATGTGACAATGCCAAAAAACCAAGAGATTGTGTATGCTTGGCTGACTATCGACAAGTTCCTTGAAATGAAAAATGCAGTGAAGTTTAATTTCAAGTTATTGGGGGGAAAAAAAAGCTACACCTTTAGTTGAGTCTTTTTCTTCTTGGATTTCTGTGTCCTTAAATGTAGCTGAACAAGGTGTGCGCATTACCTGTTAATTCTCAAGGGAAGTGACTGGTTTTGGTTTGGGTGGCTTGTGGGGGTTTTTTTTGGTGGGTGGTTTGGTGTGGGTTTTTTTTGGTGGTTTCTTTTTTAGTGAAACTCTAGTTCATTGTTTTCACTTGCACCCTGAGTTGATCAAATAAGACTCTTACTTTTGAGATGTGGATGTAGCCTGCACATATTTTACGGTAAAATGAATTGCTGCTAGCCAGGGAAAATAGATAATGTACCAGCTGAAAAATAAGCATTCTTTCCCAATGCATGTTTAGAATTCGAAATTATTAAGTAGTAGAATTGAATGCCTTTAGGCATGCTGCTTCCAAATGAAGCCTTAGAAGTCTTTTGAAATAATAGATTCCTTAATCTGGAGAAGGTTAGCTTGAATCAAAAGATCAGCCCAACATTACTCGTTTCCAGAATCTTTAACTGACAACAGGACTGCTGACTGTAGTTATGGTAAGTTTTATGAAATTGATTTGGTTAAGCCACATGTTTTGAGCAAATCTAAATACGGAAGAAGATATTTACCAAGGACATATTTCAAGCGGCTTTACAAGAAAGCTGGACATACTATACGAGAAATCTGTTTGCCTGGAGTAGCTCAATAGACTGGTTATAGTAAGCTAGGGAAATAGAAGATCATAGAATTGTCTAGATTGTAATATACCATTAAGATCACTGAGTCCAACTGTTAACCTGCCACTACCAAGTCCACCACTAAACCGTGTCCCTAAGTGCCACGTCTCCAAGTCTTTTAAATACCTCTGGGGATGGCGAGATAATCACTTCCCTGGGTAGCCTGTTCCGATGCTTGATGACCCTTTTGGTGAAAACGCTGAATTGCATGCAAACAGTTGGACTTGGGAAAGGCTAGCATAACTTGGAGCCAAATGCCACTAAGTACTGTCTCTAAATGTCCAGCAGAAAGAACAGGTAACTAGTCCTGTAATTCCATTATCCGGTTTTTGTACTGCGTGTCTGAAAATAGCCTGATGTTTTTAAAGACTAAATCTATTTGGGCGTGTTTTTGGCTTGCCTCTTAGTAAAGATAATTCAGTGCGCAGAACAGCTCGATATGATGAGAAACTTCCTATGCCTGTCAGAAAAGTACACCCAACAGCATAGTTTTGCTTAGTAATAACGAGCATTAGGGTTTTCTAGTCACTTGAATACTAAAAATGTAAAAATAAAAATAAAAAATTATTCACTTGACCAGTAGTACACTAGATGGCAGGCTTGTTTATACATAATGTGAGATGCAGTTAATGCTTTTCTGTGGCCTTTTGGCTTGATTTCTGTTAGAGGTCCAGTGGAAGGGGAGCATTGCTAGTTTTAATCTCAGTGTACGTGTGTTTGTGTGTACAGATAGATATGTACATCAAAGACTTCAAAGACCTTTTAAATTTGTTTTTTGATATTAAGGATGTTGGGCCATAGATCATATAAACTTACCTTGCAGTGTTAGTGCCTTTACTGCATTCAAAGCAGAGATCTTTGTACTTAATATCGTCTACTGGTAGTTTCTCAGTGGGTTAATGAGAAATTGGGAGACAAATTGTACGAATAAGTCTTATACCTATAAAATTGTCTTTAACTGTATAATACTTTGTGCAATTTCCTCAGATATATCTTAAGGATCAAGGCTTAATTCTCTTTAGATGTAGGTTAGCTCTTAGTAGTCTCTTAGTAGTGAACAGCAGTTTTCCCTCCTAAGTCATCTTGTTTGCTCAATTTTTGACTTCACTGTGAATCATTTTGCCATCTAGAGGAAGGAGAATTGAAGATACAGGTGGGGTAAATGGTTATCTTTTCTGTTACTAAACCCGGTTGCTGTCCTGTATTTTATAACTCATGTGCAGTAAGTTTGTCTTTTTGTGATATTATGTGGTGCTGAGTAGCATTCAAAACATCAATCTTTTCTTTCCACTTCCAAAAGCCTGGTTTGTATTGTTGACCTGATGCTTTATACATAAATTAAAAAAAATTAAACCTGTTAAATATTTTTAAAGCTGTTGTGTTCATGACAGTAATACATGACTAAATAAATAAACAGAGCCTTTGTTAGAAGATTAAGATGTCATAATTTCAGGCTAACATTACCTTGCGATTTCATGCGTTTAGTAGCTTAATGGCATAATGCGTGTAGTGATGGGTATTGCAGTGATGGTGAATTACTTTTCCTTTAAAAAGAGGCTAACTCACGGAACAGAATACCTTGCTTAAGCTTTGTGGAAGTTTTCATAGTGAAAAGATGACAGTTGCAGTAAAACGTAATGTGCAGTTGAATGAAGATTTCTGAACTGAGCACCTTTGTGGAGGACTTTGATATGGAATTACAGGGTGGGGTTCCTGATTCTTGTGTACACTGTTGTTTGTTGTTGTTGTTATCGTCGGTATTAATGATGGTCCAGAAACAAGACATGATGCTGAGATTCTGACAATACTGTGAAGAAATTGATTTGTTACAGTGAGCTCCTGTAACCACTTAATCTGTGCAGAATTTGGAACAGAGAAAACGAGTAGCCTTTCTCACCGGAGAAATAATACCAGCACAGCCTTCACACTGAATTGCACGAAGATTCCTATTAAGGCAAAAACCTCTTGATGCTTCGACAGAGTCACTTGTGGGTGCAAAGCCTACAAAGCTCTGTGCTCATCTCCTTTGCAGTATTGTACCATATGGAGGAACTACCTATGCCATCTGTGCAGGAAAGAGTTGTGGTTCTTACCAGGCTTTCCTTGTGCACGAGTGCTTCTCATACTTCAGAAGGTCCACGAGAGCTGTCTCCTGGGTAACCTCGGGCTTGTCACTTGATTGGAAGCAGCTGGATTCCTTGCTCATGGTTTTACAGAGCTGCACTTTTCTATGGAAGGGTCTGCTGTGCCATGTGGCACATGGTCGTGTGGCTGGCAGCAGTCAGGGCTGCGTTTGTATGATTATTCACTGAGGGGAAAAAAAACCTTGGATCTTTATTTTAAGGAAGTTGCATCTGAAACAAAATCAAGTCTAATACTGACAGTCCTGCTGAATCTACTGCTTGTGTGAAGCTGGAGAAACCATCACTGTCTCTCTTCTCTCAAACACTCTCTGACAAAAGAAGTGGATCTTGTTATGAGATGGACAAATGACACTTGTGCCTCAGAAGACTGGAAAAATGGATTGCCCTTTTCCAATAGCCTTAGATTTTATGAGTTGACAAATTTTAAACTTCATTTTCCGGAGAAGTGTATCCCAATACGTATATGCCTAGGTGCCATGGAGGAGTTGAAACCTTGTATTTACTCATTGAACCTAATTTTTCTTGCACGGTTAGCATTTCAGTCCACTTTGTTTTCTGCCATCCCTAGCCCTGCTGCCAAAGTTGGGAGATCTTATTGTCATCTGGGGTCTTGAACTTTGCATAGTCTTGCATGCCAGCATTTGAAGGACTCTCAAAGGGTAGTTAAGGTTGTTGCACCCCTTAAAGTTACTCTAGAGTTTGGTTGCCTGCAAACTGTGCAGCAGTCAACTGGTTTTTCTCTGCAGGCCAGACACCAGGGATAATAGAACAAAAGCATCCCTCACTCGGTCTGCGTTTTGTTTGTCTCTTTTAAAAAGAAGGGGGAAAAAAAAATCCGTCTCCTAAGTGTTAAAGACCATACAAAACAGACACTCTATTTCTCTATATTACATGAGACTCAAATTCTTTTTAATAATTAACAGATGTTACATGTTTAATAAAAAGTACTCCCAGCTATTGTGGCTGGGATTGTCAACCCAGTGATTTTCTCCTTTTGTGGCAAAGGCTGGCCAAAACTTGGATAAAATGAATGATTTTGTATTTTAGATAGGCATAGTGATTCTGACTTCAAAAGCTCAAGAGCACACAAGATTAGTAGTTTCTATTACAGAGCACATAGGCTGCATATAACATGTAAGAGAGAACCTCATTTAAAGCATTCCATCCCAAAATACATGCTGTTCTTGGTGGGACATGGGGATTAACAAAAGTTTGTGCAGATGAATTTTCCTGAATGATCAAGAAGTATGAATTCAAGATGTAGGATATCTTGAAAAAATAAAAAAAAAACCTGCCTGAGAGTGTATTCCTCTCGCACCCCGTACAGTAGATGTCTTTGTGTAGGCGTAAGATCTGCCATTTTTATTTTATTTTATTTTTTGTTCTGTTTCATTTTGTTTTTTACAGACAGGCTGGTGGACAGGAGAGCATCTTCAGATAAGAATGTGGAGCCACATTCTGCTCCACAGAAAAATCTTCCTGAAGACCCCTTTGGTTCTGTTCCTTTCATTTCTCACCCAGGCAAGTTACATCTGTAACATCACTACCTCATATACACATATATATATTATATGTACGTATGTATACATATAGTACGTATAATATATATATATGTGTATCAATGTATCTGTTGAAGTATGTACATCTGGTTAAATGACCAAAGAATGATAAAGGTGTTGTCTGCCTCGTGACAGTAGATAGGTTGAAGAGCTTTTTTAATATGTTGATTACTTCCAATTAAAAAATACTTCTGCATCCTGTTCCTGTTACTAGCACAGCGTACAGACTACATGCTCTTTTCAGTGCAATTACATTGGACCAGTGCAGTGTGAATCAGTTGCATAGAACTGGAAGTGATTTTGCTAAAGGCAAATTATTTGCTAAGATCAAATTTTGCTACTTACCGTGAGTTGGAAGCAGACTACAGTGGTTTCTTCAGTTCAGTTCTCCAGCCGAGTTAAGACTGTAAGCTTCCACTTCATTTAATGCATAGTTTTGGTGCAAATTGAGTCAAAACAAAGCAAATACCTTGTTATCTGTACATTTGGGGGGGGAGGATTGATTACTGTGGTTCAGTTCAGTTTTGGCTATTTTTACCTTGAATGGAAGTAAAAATAACTTTGATGTGAACACTGACTGTGAATGTGAAACTGCATCGTCCTGCAACTTAATCGCCAGTTCTAATATCTGCTTGATCAGCACTTCAGTAATTTTTTTTTTTTTGTACCTATGGCAAAGCAAAGCCTACATGATGGTTAAATGGTAGAAAGAGCTTCAGTTATTTATAAAGCCACTTGGGTGCCTACCTAAGTTTTGTTGAGAGTGCTTGTGTGACAAAGGTGCCTTAACATGACTTCTAAAAACTGTTCTTGTAGAAATTCAAAAGCTCAGATAACATTCCTTAAAATAAATCATTTGGGGTCAACCTAAGTTAGCATCTGTGTTTGCTTTTGGTTACATCTTTTATTCCTGAGAATCATCTACTAGGGCTGCTGAATGCTCGCAAGTGCTCTTGTATTATATGTGGTGAAGAGTGACCAGGATAATGCTTTTGTGTTCTGCAAGGCGATTTGTAAAAATACCTCTGCATCCATATCCTCCCCTATTGTTAGAAAGACTTGAATTAATTGTGCTTGGTCTATTACTGTGTTCTTAAGCTTCTCTTTTTGCTCTGCACATTCAGAAAGGACAAGTTTACCTTCTGACGTCCTGTTAACATTCAGTAGTTCAGTGCAATGTGAAAGGGATTCTTAAGGAAAGAAATGTTTGCTGTATAGGTGCAGTCTATAGGTGGCAGTTTGGAAGGATTTACCTTAGAGTCTTCATGAAAGAGGTTGCTTTGTTTTATAGCTGAGCCTAAATTGACATGCAAAATGGTTATACTTAATCTGGGATGGTGACTGTCAGGTGCTTAGTCTCCAGTCTTGACTGTTCATACCCACGTGTCCAGGGATTATTTTTTTCTTTCCTCACCTTAGGTAGTAAAATGTTTTTTCTCCTTGCTGTTTTTCAGATAACTGTAATATAGCTTAGACTGTAATCAATGGCCTCGCTCTGTTAAGTCATGTTTTATTTTTTGTTACTTTGAATCCAAGCTTTAATGTCAAGAGACGTAGTAAAAAACAAGAGGAGATGCTTTCTTTTAAGAAAAAAGAAAAAATCAAGTTCAGATGTGGCTGAAAAACCAGACTGCTTGAGAAATGTTGAGTTGGTTGTGAACTGTTACTTGTTTCATTGGGGAAAAAAATATCATACTATTTTCAATACCCTATTTTCTGCTGACTCGTAACTGGAATTCAAACAAGTGTAAATACTGTCTTGACTTCAAAGAAGGTACTTCTAATTTTCTGTTAACGGTGAATTACACCTAGCAAACAAATCTGATAGGACAAATTTTTAAATCTGAAGATACGTCTTGTGAAGGCTGGTTTGTTTTCCCCATGGTATGGTTCTTGGAAATGTTTTGAAATGAGGTGTTACAAGGTGTTACAACTACAGAAAGGAGAGTGGTGTTGACTGAGATATTATTTCTAGTTGAGGGCTTCCTAGGACAAACTAGACAAATGTCCCTAATATTTTTATTGCCTCTTGTACTTAACATCTGTATAATACGTTCTTTCTGGTTTGTTCTTTCTGATTTTACAAGATTTAACCCGAGAAGTAAACCACATGTGTACATTACTCAGGGAATCAACGTGAAAATGACTATATAGAAAGTGGAACAGAGACTAAATATCTTGAGTGTGATTCCAGCTTTTGGGTGAGAGGCTGTCTTTATCTAGTTTGAGCAGAAGTTTGGCTTCCTTCTTGTAACATGTCTACAGTGCAAAAATGGAGTGTTACCACTATTCACCCAGGTTGCTGACTACTGAATTTTGACTTCTTGCATTATGATGAGATGAAATGTTGATGTTATCAATACAGACTGTTTAAAATAAATGAAGACAATTGTACTTTCTTACAAAGTGACAGTTTCTACTGAAGATGTGTTCTACATATTAACAACAGTTTTCTGCTTTTTGTTGTTTGGGGGTTTTTTGGTTTTTTTTGGTTTTTTTCTTTGTTTTTGCTGTGTGACATAGCTCTCAGGTTCGTAAATGTTGTATATGGACTGTAACTGAGTAGAGTTAAAGTTGGAGGCTTAAGGGTTCTCTGCTGAAAGCAGCACTTGACTAAATACTTCATTAGCTTCTATCATCTGATGCGAGATAGCAGCCAGAAGCTGAAGATCATGTATCATCTTTTCACTTAACAACTTAACATCAGGTGCTGGTAGTCCAGCAAAATAAGTGCTATCAGGTACGTTTACGTGTGTCCAGGAAGGTGACACAAGGGAGATGGAGAGGTTGAAACTTTAAAGCTTTTATCATCACTGGAAAGGACCGTGGGTTGCTGAGAGTTGGAGCCCTTGGGATTTTCTCTGTGGAGCTGAGTGCGTTTCAGGCTGCTGCTGCTGCAAGGATCACCGGGAAGGAGAGCCTGGAACTGGATGGACTAAGCTGCTTATCCAACAGAGCTTCTGTGCTTATTTTTTTCAGCTGGGAATGGAGAGCCAGCAACAATATGTATGTTGCTTGACATGCTATATAGAGGGTGAATAGCTGTATGAAATGAGCTAACATATTGTTGGGTTCCTCTTATTACAGTTGATGGGAAAGCAGTGTGGAAGCATTTAGTGGTACTTGCACTTGGTGTATATATCCTATTAAAAGTGTTTTTACAAGTCCTCTATGTAAACTTGCTATACACAGTGTTTTATGCCTAAGTGCTTGTGGATAACAGTAATGGCTTAGAACTCGAGATGGCTGGAAAAGAAAATTGGTTTAAGAAAGATTTCCAATGCCCTTTTAAGAAAAAGAGATAAAGCATAGTTGAATAGCCAGTAATGAGGCATTTAAGACAGGCACCTAACATGTGGAAAACAAATTTTGGTTTTGAATGCCTGAAACACTGGATGATATCAGTGGAAGAATTGGCTTCTGGAGTCGGCATTTTGGAATGGAAGCTTTTGGTTCAAGTTGAGCAGCTTGCGGTGTAACATTCTTTGTTAACATGAAGTTGAGTGATTCAGAAACTCAGAAGAGACACCCATTTTCTGCTGTCTTCAAATTACAAGAAGGAAATGTCATGAATATAGTACTGTTTGCTCTTGAGTTGTACTCTGTGGCCTTTTGCCATCTTATGTTTGCTTACATTAATTCCTTCCAGGATTAAACTGGGCGAAATTGCTTTTTTTCTTCCCTCAGCTTAATACTGGCATTCAGAAAAGTAATAAAAGATTTGAGGTAACTCCCAGAAGGATACTAATGGACTGTGTGAGAAGCGGAGATGTTGGGAAACCTTGACTGGAATTTCTTTGCACGTGCTGACTTGAAGCTGTCTGCTAGGCATTTTGCTCCTGTGGAGAAGCTCGGTGAGCTGTCTTCTGGCCTGTCTTACTGGGATAAGGCTGTAGTTGTGGTCATCTATTTAACTGTTCTGCTGAATGTTTGTAAAGCTCATCATCTGCACTGTAGACATGGTGCTTCTTGACCAAGTCTCTCCTGTTTTTTCTAGCATACGCAGGTAATCTCTTCCCAGTCACGGCATAGCACGTTCGCTATGCAGAGACTGGTGATAAAGTTTCGTTCTGTAGCGGCTTCCTTTTGACTTATCGACTTTTTGCACTCCAAGGCTTGGCAGTGCCTTTAAATGATCATTATAGGTGTCTGTCTTGGAATAAGAGTGATTTTGTGGTGGGGTATATAACTCGCTAGACATAGCAGTGTGGATCTGGAAGAAAACCAGCCAGCTGACTGCCAGATAGCAGAAATCATCAGAGACTTGGACACAATACGTCCCTGAAACGACTCTGCTGCAATAGCCGATTATTAGCATTCACTGTGTTACAGCGGAAAAGCGCGTTCTTTGAGCACAAAGAAACGTGGGTGACGACTGTTCATTTGGGTACTTTTTGGTAGACTGCAAGTTCCTGTATCACGGCTTTGGAGCCCTGGGACTACTGTGTAGCCTAGCACTTTAAATGAAACACAACTGGCTATAATTTAGCGAGAAATTACAAACATGAGAACAGGAGTAACAAAAAGACTTGGGAAAGAGGAAAAAAAAACCTTTCTTCTACAACACTAAAACAGCTCATGCCATCAGTTCGTGTTACTTTGGCAACTGATGTTCTCGAATAGTTTGTTAAAAGATGACCAGACCTGCAACTTGATATGGCTGTTTAGGTAACTTGACAATTAAGTTCATATCAATATTTGTACGCACTGAAAATACTACTTATGTTACTACATAACCTCTCCTTGGCTATGGTTTCAGGTATTCATATGACTTGCTGTCATATGTCATTGCAGGTTCAGGATCTTACCCTGTTTCAAGATAATCTTTAGACTTGAGCTTTTCTAGATAACAGTGCGAAAGTAACATGAATTTATTCACACATCACAAGAATGAATGGTATGTGTGGGCTGTGACAATGGTGTGCTTTTTCTCTCTAAAATGATTCAGTGATTTCTTTTTTTTAAATTTGGTTTTCTAAATCTTAAAGCAACCGTGGTCATCTTTCACTTTTTTTTTTTAAATAACACACTTCAACCTGTAGATCAATTATTTGAAAGACTATCTAAGCAATAGATGCTAGGCAGAAGTGTTTTGTTTTCCTGTTTTTGTTCTTAAACATAAAGGTGGTAAGCAGTGTAAATCCGTTAGAATATTCAGCAGCTGCTGCTCTGGCTGTTGTCAAAGAAATAGTGCAGATTTAGTTGAGGCATGCCGGTAATCCATGGCCCTGACATGTGGCAAATTGTTCCGAAATGATGGTGGCAGTATGTTACCAATTGAAAGAAAGCTTAAAGCCCTTATGCCCCACTCTTTCGCCACCCCCGCAATACACTAAAATGATGAACCAGCAGAAGGCATGTAATTACTGCAGTTGTGAGAGGGAATTCATCCTCTTATAAGCGGATGTCTCGAAAAAGAACATCAGAACAGAAAATTTCCTTGAAGATTGTGATCTTCTTATATGATTAAAGATGTTCCACCTGGATTGCATTTGAGAGAAGAACAATTGTCTCCTACAAGATGCAAACCTGATTAGAAGTGTAGTAATTTCAACAGCACGTTACAAACAGATGTTACCCAACATTTTGCAGCATTTTTTTAAAAATACATATCTGAAGAGTCTCTGCAGTGGTTTAGGCTGAGAAGATTGCTTGAAATCAACATGACAGAAGACTTTATTTGTGGTATCTGTTGGGCCAGAGCATTAAATTGTCATTAACCAGAGAATTTTCCCTTTTGGGGCATTGTTTTGAGTTGCAGTGCTCTGGGTATTGATTTAGTGTGTGGCAGAGGGGGAGCTGTAGGTTAGAAAAATAAAATATTCCTGTCACGGGTTAAAACTATTAGCTCTATGGAGGATTTCTTTGGTTCGGTTTTGACATCAGTCTGCTGCAGTTTTCTTCCTGTTATTGGGACTAATCCAAACACACTGCAAATGAGAAGGTGCAGGCAGAGACCTTGTTTCCGTGAGTTTTGGCTATGTTATACTACGAAGTGTTGAAGACTAGTATCGTAGACTAATGTCTGCTCAGAGCAGATGGCTCTGTTTGCAACGCCTCAACACAAACTGAAGAATAAAGCAAGATACTTGCTCTTTCCTGAACAATACGAATTGTGGGAGCAGTGAGGTCACCACTCTTGAAATACTTCAGAAATAAAAGAGCGTTTTTCAGAACTGTGTAGGAAGAGCCGTGGCCGCTCCCAGCGTCCTCTGACGTGTGCCGCTTGCTTTCCTGGTGAAGTTGTGCGTGTAGGGTCGTACACGCTCGTTCTGATATGTTAATAACATTAAACTTACTGTAGTTTGTGAGTTTCCAATCACTGCAGAATTTTGGCCTTCTTGATAATTCTGAGTCCGTATGCAACATGGTAACATAAATTTCCTGCTGTGATAAGAAATATTTATCACTCTGGCAAGGTGATGGTGGATAAGGAAGAATATTAGGGCTAAAGAGCTAGGAATTTAGAAACCCTGTTCCGAAATCTTTTGTAGTGAAAGGAGGTGTTTGAAGCTGATGAGCTGATAGGCAGTTAATTGCCTGGTGCTGTGATGATGTTAAGGCTGGAGAAATAAATACGCTTGCAGTATCTCCATTCTGAGGCCACTCAAAGGTATTTCAGACTATGTCTTCTGATTTGCAGGGACAGACATTTACAAATACGCAGCCTCAAGCTTCCTTTTGCTGTGTGCTGCTTCATTCTTGCCATCAAAAAGGGTGTCGTATGCTGTACTCGCTGTTCGATGGCTTAACCCCGTTGCCCTTAGTAGGGCGAGAGGTCACAGAACTGGCTAAGACAGATTGCCAAGACAGATTGCTGTGTGGAAAGCATGGTAAAAATGAACAAGTATTGCAACTTTTTGGTACTCTTGCTAGCTATTCAGGTACCTTCCACGAGTCTGGCTCTGTCAATGAGCAATGTGCTCAGCATCTCCTTGAAGGGTGGTTCAGAGCTCTGAGTATGTGAACAAAAACATAGCTTCATACATAGCGAGTATGCGGTCTCTTAGTTACCGTGGAACACGATTTCCCAGCAAGTGGGATTGCTCAATGAATTGTCCTGTCGGCATCACAGTTTCTCTCAAGATGATAGTTGTTAGACTTGAGAACGGAAATTTAGAATGCTAATATAGATTTGTTAAAAATGAGGTTGTCTGGATGACTGATCCCCAAAATCATTTGCTGCGTCTTATCAGCAAGAAGAGCAGTTAGAGGTGGGTCTATTGGGATGTTGGAATGGCTTGTGTGCCAGTACTTACACATTGAGTGTGGTTTGGGAAACCACTCAGAGTGTTCTGCCATGTATTGTCGAGTCCTGTTTGATGTACATTCTGTCCAGAGAGGTCTGCTACTGAGAGCTGAACATCGTGTGGCTTAAATGACTTGCTCAGCGAGTCAGCAGCTGTTGGTAGAGGTTGGGGTTTTTTGTCTTGTCGGTGTCCCTTGCTGTTTGTTTTCCAGTGAGTGTGACTATGGCAGCAATTAACAAATAGTATTTAAACCTTTTGGGCAGTCAGGTATATTAGCTATACTGTGGTTCAGCTCTTGCCTTGAAAAAAATTATAAATTGCTTTCTGCAGATGGAAGTAATGTACCAAGGTATAATCACTGCTTGGCAGCGTAAACTCATGTGGATGTTAATGTACGTAAAAGGTTTGGGGGTTTGGGGTTTTTGTTGTGTAAGTGCTGTTAACAGCTAACCTAGAAATAGTTCCTTTTTCTTCTCCATGCAAACCTAATTGCATTTATGTTAACATTAGTGCTGGAAACAGCAGGATTTGGAAGATAGGGGGTTATATAGTGCAATGTGAAGGCTGTACCTTTGGGAAATCTAAAGTCACAAGTCAAATAATCCAGATTGTAATTTAGTGGGTAAAGCAAATATGTAGTATTTAAAATTACAGTAGATAAGATGCAATCTGACACCAGAAGCAAAGAAGAAACAGCTCAAAGCCCTAATCACCTGATGTTTTCAGTCATTCTGGTCATCTTGCCTTTAAATCCATACATAAAATATACGGGTGCAGAATTTTTATTGTTATTTTAAGTGTAATTGCAAAAGAGCAAAAGGGCTACTGGAGGAAGAAGCTGATTATTAATTTCTTAGGAAAAAAAGGAAGAAACTGTTCTTGTATAACTTTAATATTTTGATGTGAACTGGAGCATAGAAAGAAAAAATCTGATTTGGCCTGGAAGTTGCATGTGAATTTCCTTGTGAAAGAAGAAATGACCCGAGAAATTACTTAATTCCACGAGCAAGAGAGTCACAAACTGGATTTTGGTTGAAGATTTTTTTTCAGAGAAATAACTGGTGCATGCCTCCATCCCCAGCTTTCTCCATCCTGTGAACACATGGAGTTGATGAAATCTCAGCAATTGTTTAACAAAGCCATAAATAGAAGGTGTTAATTTTGGTTAGGTGAGAGGGTCAGAGATCTAGTGCAGTGCTGTGAATAGAGCTTGTCAATAACTGCTTGAATGAGGACGAACCCCTGTCCCTAGGTCTGTGTCAGATACTCCAGAGAGGAGGAGTTAGTACCCAGCCCTCAGGTGGTGCTGGTTTTGTTGCACAGTATCTCGCTAGCCGAGGCTGTGAAGCGGGGCACATGGATGTTCCTAGCCAGGGAAAAGGGATCTCAGTGTGGCCATTAGGCAAGCATAAACTGGCTGTGGGGCTGAGTCCTCGCTGGCGCTAGCAGAAACATGGTTGGTTTTGCCGCTCTTCTGGTCCCCATCTGAAGGTTGGTACCCATGCAACATTCAGCCTGGAATGGCTGTAATATAGCCTCACTTCTAAGTATCGCACACAAATTTTCGGTAGTTGCTCTGTGTCTGCAAAGAGGTGAGTTATCATTGCTGTTGTTAGCGTTACCTGTTCAATTGTGCATTCCTAAAACAGCGTGGCTGCAGTGTGATCGGTGTCCTAGAGAAAAGGAAGTCTCAAGAGCAGATACGTTTTCCCGGGCTGAGACCAAGTGTTTCGGTTTTCCTCCTACTCATTCTCTTCAAATAGAAGTCCGACAGTCAGTTGTGCTCTGGAAACATCTCTGCACAGCGGAAGGGCGCTGATATAGGGAGAAACTTGTTTTGTGTAAGTCTGAGTGCTGTACCATGGTGCTGCACAGGCTTGTCTGGTCTGTGTGCTCTTGCCATCTGTTTTGTTCACTGATGAAAATAGCGTTTTTTTGTGTTTTTCTGCTCCTGGTGTTTCTAAGCCAAACATGCCACAAAAGAGTTATCGGTGAATTCTTCTCCTAGCTCTAGTTGTCAGATGGTAAATAGCAGGGATTAAGGTGTTGGAGTAATATGATTAGGTAAATTTCCTTCCCATAGAAAAGTTGAGCTGACGGATCCTATTTAGAAACAAACAAGAGAACACTTTTCTCTAAAGTAAGTTAAAGTAATAGTTTTTTTAGCCTGAACTGCTCCACTGGACGTTAGAAGGGGCTGAATGTGGAGCTTCGGTGTCACTAGAGAAGGTGGCATTCTCAAAGCATAGGTTGGACACACCAAGGCAAATATTGCTTAAAAAAAAAAAAAAAATCTCTCCTGTGTTGCTATCACAGCGTGTGCTTTGTTGGCATTATTTCTGGGGAAGGCCCTGATGGAGAGGGTCTGTTTCTGCTGAAGCCGAGGGGGAGCACTTGGGGAGACCTTTTCAAATGTCCTGATGGTAGTGACCATCAAGCTTAATTCTCTGTAGGATTTATGAGTCCAAATAACGGTTTTGGTCCTGACTGGGGGGAGGGAGGGAGTATTTCAAACCAAGACACATACTGGAAAACATCCTTGTCCTTTTCCATATAGTTACGTTAGCCCATTGTCTTGTGGTCTCCCCATGGGGACTGTTGCATTGTCTGTTTCCCTTTGTATGCCTCAAAAGGCACCAGTGAGGCAAAAACCCCCAAACTCTGTGTCTCTGCTGTGGCCGTTGGCAGGCTCCAAGTCCCACTTCTTCAGCTCGCGTGAGGAGATGGTGCCCTCCAGGGCAGGACGGAGAGATCCTGACCTTATGTAATCTTCCCTGCAGCTTGGGATATGAACAACAACTTTTTCACCCAGACCCTAATTTTCATAGGCCTTAGAGGAACCTAATTCCCTTAGAGATGTTGCGTAGGATTGTGTTGCGCAATGAAAGCTTGGGAGCGGGAACACTGGGAACGAACAGGGTGTCAGGCACTCGTTTCCCTTTTGAAACTATGTTGAGTATGTCCGTATTGCTACACATACCTGTCTGCGTGGTAAAAACTGCAGTACACTGGGTCAGTCTGGGAGAACCTCTTCAAAAGGCAGCCTTAAGGGATGTGTTTGTCAACCAGGTGCATTTGCTTTCTGGTATGCAGAAACTGCATGGCAGGCTAGTTGGTGGGCCAGCAAAGCAGAGCCCGCTGAGGTCTGTTGTTGCTGTAAAATGGTACCCCAGATCTGAAGTGAATTATCTGAAGTTGCTAAATACTTACCTGTTGCCTTTGCTGACTGTTTTCATGACTAGAGCAGTAAGTTTGTCAGAGCAGACTATTGAAGCAGAAGCACTTCAAAAAATGGCAAGTCTGCTTTTAAAAAACAAACAAACCCAACTTAAAATCTGCAAGCATACTGGAGCGGCTGCGTAATGAGGGTGTTTTCAAAGCTGGTTCTAGAGATCACCTGTGTCCATTGGTCCCTCGTCCGTGCCCCAAAAATACTAGTACTATATTTCTAGACATCTTGTGCTTGAGGAGTAAAGCTAGAAGGTCTGACTATTGAACAATTTTATGAGTGTTGTTTGGAGTATTAGACCCAATTTCATGTCACTTCCCTCAGTATGTAGAGAATATATGTTTGCATCAACTCTTGGTATGTGTGGCTATGGCGGGTGTGGAATACATGTTGACTTTAAGAGTGTATTTCAAGTTTTGTTTTGCATTTTTCTTCGGACCTGCAGGTTCCCCTGGAAAACAAGCGGATAACTCAGCCAGCAATCAAGGAAATAATTTAGGGACCCCAACCAAGGCGGGAAAAGTGAGCCAGGCTTTTAGAGATCCCCGGCCAGGGAGGAAAACTGCAGAAGGACAAGTGACAAAAACTGGTGATGAGTCAGAGAGTGATTTTGAATCTGATCCTCCTTCTCCCAAGAGCAGTGAGGAAGAAGAACAGGAGGATGAAGAAGTCTTGCAAGGAGAGAATGGAGACTTCAATGATGACAATGATACGGAACCGGAGAACTTAGGCCACCGACCTCTCCTCATGGACTCTGAGGAAGAGGTGGAGGAAGAGGAGGAAGAAAAGCAAAGTTCTGACTCCGATTCTGATCGTACCAAGCAAAAAAATGTGGAAGGGCTCCTGAGCAGTAGGTTCAGAGATGGTGTGGGCAGCGGTGAAATCAAAGAACCCAGTTCAATGCATATGTCATCATCTGAGGTGCCAAGTACTGTACCGAAGGTGAACCCTGGCCAGGAATTTGATGTGTTTGGGGCAGTGCCCTTTTTTACTCTGCAGCCTCAGGCAAGAGAGAAGATAGACAAAGATGTCTCTTTTCAGGTGGCTTTTCCTGGTGTGAACCAAGAGCAGGATGACTTTGATGTTTTCACAAAAGCCCCCTTCAGCAAAAAGGTGTCTCAGCAAGACGGCCAGCTGGCGGGAACTGAACCTCTGCTTTCCCCCACCTCTCCACGGAGTGTCGATATTTTTGGTTGCACCCCATTTCAGCCTTCGCTTCTCCCCAAGACTGGTGGGAGCAGAGAGGACCTGTTTGGGCTGGTTCCTTTTGAAGAGATCACAGGGAGTCAGCAGCAGCAGCAGAAGGTGAAGCAGCAGCGTAACCTGCAGAAACTTTCTTCCCGCCAAAGGCGCATGAAACAGGAGGTCTCGAAGAACAACGGGAAGCGCCACCACGGCACCCCAACCACCACGAAGAAGGCATTGAAACCGAGCTACCGCACCCCTGAGAGAGCCCGCAGGCACAAGAAAGCAGGCCGTAGGGACTCGCAGAGCAGCAATGAGTTCCTGACTATCTCGGACTCTAAAGAGAACATAAGTGTTGCGTTGACTGATGGCAAAGATCGAACCAACCCCCTGCAGACAGACGAGAGTCTGCTGGATCCTTTCGGAGCTAAACCCTTCCACCCACCGGACTTGATGCGGCATCCCCAGCATCAAGGGTTTGGTGACAACTGCGGGGATCACGGCACGGTAGTAGTGGCTGGTAGACCGAGGCAGAGCTCCTTGCACGGAGCCCTTCATGGCGGTGACGGGCTGAAAACAGATGACTTTGGTGCAGTGCCCTTCACAGAACTGGTCGTGCAGAGTGCGCAGAGCCAGCAGCAACAGGCACTGGAGTTAGATCCCTTTGGAGCAGCTCCGTTTCCTTCCAAACAGTAAATGCTTCCAATGGGTTCCCCCCTTCCACCTCTCTGAGTTACTTTAATAGAGGTTTTAATTAGCAGAACAATTTTATCTGGTTGAGAATTGACTGGGACATGGGCTGTACAGTTTGTTCAAGTTCAAGAAGGCACGGCCAACTTGCATGATAAAATTGACAATGATGGCAAATTTGTACTGGGTTTTTTTGGAGAAAAACAGAAAAAGCAAACCGGGAGCATCGTTTTGTTATGACAGATGGCTCCCAGAATGACAAGAGAAACCGGATATGAATCGCCGTCTGTCACTGACTTTGGGCCCTGGAACATATTGTCATTCTGCACTTTTGCATTGCCTTTTCAGTCCTCTGTGATGTGCTGAGATGGAGGGAGGGGCACGGGCAGAGATCATGTGAAAAACACTTTCCATACGTACAGGTAGGCTAACGGAACTGTGGCGGTTCTTTGCGTCTCAGTTGCAGTAGACCTAAGAACCAAAGTGTACTAATACCCAGATCGATCTGCTGGACATAGTCGAGTCTTTGCTTCCTAGGTGAAAACTACCTTGATTAATCATAAAAATAAAGAAGCCAAGTCCTCAAGGTGCTGTGGTGCAGAGTTCCAGAGCACGGCTATGGCTTGGGACCTGGTAGACATCTATGCAGCTGCAGAGGCGAAAGGCAAATTATTTTTTTGTGTGCCTAAACATTCAATTTTTTTTTTTTTACAGTAAGTGCCATTAATGTAAAATAATGAACTGGAAGTTTAGAGTTAAAACTAAAGACACAGAGAATATAATGGTTTGTGAGACAAAAAGCCTGAAAGTAGGGGAGTAAACCAGCAGGGATGCAGGCAGTGTTTGCAGCACTTTGAAGACTACTCAGTACGCTGGGAAGAGAGCCTGGTTTACGTGAGGAAATCATTTGGCGCGTAAGGAGTGTTTCAGATGACTTGCACAGTTGACTGCGAGATGCAACCATCAGATTTCTTTGGTTACAAATTGGGATTTGTGTCTGAAAATACCTTTTCTTCTTGGATTTTTATTGCAAAGAAAACGTGTATTCTTTCAAAGCTGTTGTTTTTTAAAACAATAATAATTTTATGAAATGACTGTAACCTAATGTTCTTTTACGTTGTTGTGAATCTATTATTGTACTTAAGCGTGTTTTATAAGAAAGTTTTGCTAAATGCACTGAGCTTTGAAGAAACTTCTCTGAACCTGGATCTGTTTCGGAGCAGAAGCAGTAAGCAGCAGGTAGCTTGCGGAAGTTGATGGCTACTGTACCAGTGAACTTCATTTCACACCACGAAGCCTTACAGGCAGGACTCCTGTCCTGCTGCGTGGTTCCTCTGAGACATGAGGTGCACAAGACGTGGCTAAAGGCTTGGGAGCGTGCGGTGCCGGTAGGTGATGGGAAGGAGATGCGAATGGACTCATCGAGGACAAGATTTCGTTACCGTGTCGTAGAAGTATGTGCCGTGTGTAGGCGGGACGGCTTCGCTGCTGCCTCGCAGCTTGTGCCAAGCCATGTACGCTGTCTGCAGGGCGAGTACGCCTGCCTTTTTCCATGGCAGTCCTAAAGAGGAAGGAGCTAGTACCCCTGCTCATCTCAGCTTCATATTCTGCTCTGCCGAATGCTGATGAGTAGATAGTTGGATGTTGATATATGGAGGACATAAGCGTTCGTGGTTGTGTGTCCCTGTGTCCCCCCCCCCCTTTCACAGGAGGCAAAGTGAAATTCTTGGGGTTGTGCATTTTTGTTCAAAGTCTCGTGCTGGTTATACAGTCGTCCTGAGATCTGTTGGGGCAGGGTGTGTGGATCCCTTACAATATTTGATCAAAACAACACATTAAAAAGAAGTCACTTGACTCCTTTGGGGGTTGGTTTGATAAAACGCTTCCTCATATGTATGCGAGATCGCTTCCCCTAGTCCTGGGGTTGGAAAGAAGTCGCTCATGCGTATCTGTACACCTTGGTTACTTTCATCTTCCTCGTTTTCATTGTTCTCACAGGGTGAAAGTGAAATATTACAGCTGTGCTTGGTTTAGTATGCCTTTGTCAGGCTTAGAAATTAAGCTCTTAGGAGGTTATGAGTAGAAATGTTTCAACTCTATTTGCACAGGAGTTTCTTAGGCTTTATTACTACTGTTCTCACCTGGGATTTTGTACCAAAGGCTTTAAGAAGCGCAAGCCGGGTGTTGTAGCATTTTCTGATACTCAGGTTAACTGCCTTTTTGTTTTGTTTTGTTTTCTCTTTCCTTCTGCGCGTGCTTATGAGCTGCCTTCCTACGGTTTCCTTCTGAACTGTTACTTACCTGCCTAAAGAGCTGTTGGAACGCGAAAACAAATGGGGCAGGCGGGTGGAAACACAATGAGGATAAATCGACAGGCAACTGAGCTGTGGTCTTGAATGCGGGTAGTCCTTGCCGGAGCCGCACAGCTGCTGCTTCTCCCGGTGGAAAAGCAACTTCAGAGCTTGCTCGGCTGTTTGGTGCTGGAGGAAAGGGTTAACAAGGCGCATGGGACTGGGGCTTGGCTCTGCTCTGTGTGTGGGCAGACTTAGTGTGGGCCTGAATGTTCAGGTAAATTGCGAGTAGAAGGAAGCGTGTTTGGGTTCTGTCCGTTCACCCTGAGACTGCGGGCGGAGGAGCGCTACAGGTTTTCCTTGTGTGGCGGGTTGGTTTGTGTTTTGGCAGAGGGTCTGTAAGTGGTTCTGTTACAGCACGGGAAAGCTGAAGTGAGATTGTACACACAAGCTAAGAGAGGGGGTAAAAGCCAACTGTAAACCCAAGTTTCTCTAGAACTGGCATAATGCCTCTGGCCGCCTATGAGTTATGGCCGACAATATTTGCTTTGTAATGGCCTTAATAAACCTTGTTCTTGGTATTCTAGTTACGAAACAGGTTTTTGCATAAATGCAACTTAATTGTTTCTAAAGTTAAAATTATTTTATCCTTTCTTGTGGCTGAAAAGAGATTAGTATCCCTCGCCAAGTTGACTTTGCGCGGTGGGTTTAATTTCAGCTAGGATCCGCTGTTCAACACAGACGAAACGCGGTACTGTTGGGGAAGGTGATGTCCTCTTGCCTTGATTTGGCACGCATGCGTGCTCATGCGCCTGCTTGCCATGGGACGTATCGTGACCTTACCTGAAATACGGGCAAGACCTTGCTGCATGGGACACGTACCACGCTGTCTGTGAAGGCAATAATGGTGAGGTAAGGAACTGACACTTCCCTTCCAACAGAAAACATCAGGGGGCGGAGGTTGGTTTGGGTGTTGGGGTTTTGTGATGGTTTGTTGGTTTGGTTTCCCCCCCCCCCGGCTTTTAGTTCGGCATGTGGAATGACTGAGCCACAGGCCTTTTAGATTCAGCTGCTTGAGAGAGAGATTCTGTCAAAAGGTACTAAGAAGCCCGTAACGGTTGCGGTCATTGAAAGAAAAACTACATAGTCGTGTTTCTGTGCAGACTCTCGAACGGCCTCGAGATGTGTGCAGTTGCTTTGGCTGACCCGCATAATGTGGGACTCGTCAATACCAGCTTTGGAGGAAATAACTTTTAATCATTCTGGGCGTCCCAGTTAGTAAAACTAAGTACTGTGAAAATAAGTTGATATATTTGCTACTGTGAGAATAAGAGTTTATCTGGAGTTTTTTATACTATATCGTGTATTTTTATATATGAAAAGTATATATAAAATATACACAAGCTCGCACACATCATGTATTTCCTGGAGTTGCCGTGTTTTTAGTAACACAGCAGCCACAATCACTTTTGCATGGCTTGAGGGAGCGAATATGAGTCCAAGCTGCAAAAGAAAAAAAAAAAAAAAAGTACGAAGGGTGGCTGCTGCATTACTTTTCTATAGCACTTATTTCGAAAGAAAAAATCAAGGAAATTGTGTGTATAGCTAAATTTGTGACTAAGGCTTCACCTAATATTAAAGAGCATAAAAACTATTTTTAAATTGCTGGCATACAGCTTTGAAGTGCACTTTCCTGAACTACACTTCCATTTCTTGTTAGACTTCAGTTTTAAAGCTTTTTTTGTGTACCACTAAACAGAGAACTTAAACTTTTTTGTGAAACTTATGTACGTCATGAAATACTTGCAGTTGTTAAATAAACAAATGTGATAACAGTGACTTTGCAGGTCTCCTTAAACATTGCATTATTAAGTATTCACACTGTGGCTTTAATTTACTCACTGAAAGCCGTGCTGCTTCTGCTGATTGCTTTTTGCGGTTGTAGGCTCCTGTCGCTCATTTAAAAATATTTTAAAATACTTGTATTTGTCCAATCGTCTGTCTTTGTCCAACTCGTTAAAAACCTGTTGATCAGGGACTACGTTCAGTTCCTTAGCCTCAGCATTACTCTTCAAAGCCTTCCTGCAGAACAGCTCTGAAAGGATGCATTCCGATTCCGAGGCGGTAGCTAAAGTTGGTCCCTTTTCTATAGCCAAAATGTTAAGTACAGTTCTCAATGCTATCGCCGTGGACTTGGTTCTGCACCTAACCTTCTAGACATTATTTTGATCTGCTTTGACCCCCTTCTACCAATCGTTTACCAGAGCAGTTGTTTTGGATGCAGCTTGTACTGATTTTACCCTTAGGTGAGCAGAAGTAAGAACAGAAACAGTCACAAAAAGATGGAGTGGCAGCAGGACTTGGTTACTACGTAGTAGCTCACGTCCTGGCTGGTCTGTTCTTCTGCCTCTTGCCCCTTGTAGTCTTACATCGTTACAAGCAAATCCATGGGGAAACACAGTTTAACGGGAGGCTTCAGCTTAAAGGAAAATGAACAGCTGTGGCTGTTAAAATCTTGCATTGAGCAGTTAGCTTTTCATGGATATCAAGGTCGGGGCAATCTGCACGCTGCCCGTGGTTTAAAGGCTTGGCAGAGGGCGAGAGGCAGGGGGCTCGGGGCAATCCTGAGGGTGACTGGTCATCAATGTGCACGTGTACGGCCAGAGCTCTTCTGCCTGTGCCTTTCCTGATGGAGGGTTTGTTTGTGTTGGGCCCCTGCCGTTACAAAAGCAGTTAACAAACATTCTGGCTATGGGTTTTTCATATGGTTTATGCAGTGTAGCTGCAAGCACTCGATTTCTCCTCACTGGTTTTTGCATGCACTTGAACTACTTCTCTTAGGGCAAAAGCACGTTTACAGTGTTGAGGTGGCGAAGAGTACTGTCGTTTCAGGTGAAGCAGAGTCAGGACGAACCTTTCCTTCTTTTGGTTAGGCCACAGCAACAGCCGGAGCTCTTTGGATACGAACAAGGCCCTGCTTGGAAACTATCTAGACCTAAAGGTGGTAGGTTGCAAAGCCAAGTTCATTGGCAGATCCATCTAGAGATGCTCCTCCAAAACGCATCTAGTACACCGAGTACCACTAGTAGAATATGCACTAGAACAGTGCAGTTCGAACACCTGCCCTGCCTGCGCAGGCTGTGCCTTGATAATTCACGAGACTGTCTCCCTGTACATTCAAAACCTGGGGGAAGTGACCAAGTGGGGTGGCTGAGCAATTCACATCTGTCGTGGCCCTATGCAAGACACAGGAATGGAGCTGCAGCAAGTAAACGTCCAATGAACTGAAGTTTATTTACAGGTTCAGTCTGTACATAAAAGACCATGCATGTTGTTGATAAATTGTCACGGTAATAAAAATGTACAGCTTTGCAGTCAGTTTCCTTAGCAGGGAAACTGCTACAGGAGTTAGAGTTTACATTAAAAAAAATAATAATTAGCAAACTGTAAAGTCAGTATGCTTTCGATACACAAACACACATTCTTCAAATACTATTGTTCACATAACACTGGCAACAAGCTTTTATACTTGCAGGTTCCTTGTCAGGCTTCAGTAGTAGTAATTAGTGCACCTGAAACTTGCTTGGCTGTCAAGTTTTAAAAAAAAAAAAATAATCAGTGTTCACACTGAAAGGCTCAAAGGTCTGGAAGGGAAGTTGAACGTTAAATGCAAAGTCAGTTCTTGCTGCTACTTGTTTCTGGAGTGGAAAAGAAAAAACCCCAAAGCCACCCCCTGAACTCATCAGACAGTTCACTCTCCTGTGTTCCAGCACGGAAGTCAGCATCCTGCCTTCTCCCTCCCCGATGAGCCTTCAGGTGCCTGGCTGTACGCTTCTGTCGCCGTTCCGCACCTCCTCGGCACGCGGCTGACGAGAAAGGCGGAGGGAGCTGGGCTTGTTCAGGCGGGGGACGAGGCAGCGTCGGGGGGACCCAACAGCAGCCTGCCTGCCCCAAGGAGGGCACTGCAACGAGGCAGCCTCTCCCATCGAGGGAAACCCCTCCCCGAGAGGAAAGCGGCAAGAGCACAGCACGGCCGCGGCCCACAGTTCATGAAGGGCTTCCTGTGTGTTCCGCAGCTTTGGCACGGGCGCCTCAGGCTTTGCTGGCCCACTGCTAGGCCCTGCTGTCTCCACCCTGGCCTCCCGTGTAAGACAGCTGGTTTGAAAGCGGAGGCGGCCCCTGTCAGTGGGTATTAAGCTGGCTGTTCTCAGAGCATCACAAACGAAGAGAAAAGATGCTAGGATACTATCAAAGGCTGCGCTGCAGGTAACACGGGGAGGTGGAGGGAGGGCAGCTCGGACAGTTTAAGATCCCAGAACAGAACGTTTCTACCCGTACTAAAAAGCAAAAACAGGGTATCTCCTGCTTTCGCATTCTAGCCATGCCAATGGGATCGTGTCCTTCAACTGCTCTGATCCCAAACCTTAACTGCTTGGGAGCAAGTTGTAACCGTGTCATGCAGCAAGAAGAGTCATCTCCAAGTGACAAATGCTACGATCACTTGATTGTGCAAAGCAGCAGCATTGGCTACCACTGCTCAACTGTAAACACAAGCGCCGCTGCTCTAAAAAAAACACTTAAAAAATGTTGATTCTAACCTCAAAAATCCAAATAATTCCAGTCCTGTTTGAAAAACTGGCACCTGTTGAGCTTAACCATGCTGAGCTACAGCTATGTAACAACCTGTGTATTTCATGTCTCCCCAGTGCTGCGATTATAAGAGATGGTTTCACACCAAGTTCTAAAAGCCAAAGCAACTTTTTTCTGTGGAAAGCTTACGGCGATGAGTCGTTTCCAGTAACAAAGTCTGTAGGTACAGTAGAATACGTCATACGTTAAAAGGCCAAAGTTCAGTGATTTGAATCCACAGCAGGTTCGCTACTCCAGGTGTGTTATTTTGTCCTGGTAAACAAATGCAACTTAAAAAATTCTTAGCAACTCTACTGATTGCAAGACAGTAACAAACATAAACACACAGGCTTAGTGCTACCCCTGAAACATATCAGCATACTAATTCCAAATTACCAAAGGGATCTAGAGAAATTGCTTGAAATAATGGCACTATCCATGTTGGGAGAGACGATTAAGATCTGAAACAGATAGACAGCTACGGTGGATGACACGTGATCTTATCTTCCAGAAAAAGGAGAAGAGCTGGTCCAAAAAAGTACAAGAGTCCACTCAATTTTTTTTTTACGTACCATACCGATGCCAGAGCGTACACACGTCATTCAGACAAAGATTCTGAAGGATGCCACGCCGTGCCGCAGTGATATAATCCAAGACCAGGTCCCACAGTTACCGTGGTTTTACAAGCGTGCTGTCAGGAGCCGTTTCTTAATTATGCATTTGAACAAAACCTGTTAGCTCTGCAAGGGTAATTACTGATGGTGTTAGTGTTTACTGAACCAAAACAATACTGCTGAGATCCAAAGGCTGAGTTTTACAGCCCACCTTTCCATGGTCCCACTCCAGACCTGTTTTGTACTTGATAGCAGAACAGGAAAACAGTGTCAGATCCTGGGGCATGCTGCTAGTTTTTTTTCAAAAACTCCTAATAACGTACTGTTCCAGCAAGCGGGTAACAGTCCAGAAGTCAGAAAAGGAACTGCCTCCATCCATAACTTCATAGCTCAGCTCATTAGGCAAGGTCCAGATGCTCCAAGTCAGAAGTTTCATCACAGTGCCTCTGAAATACAGTGAGAAAACAAGTTTAGTCACTTGGTACGCACACAGAATTATCAAGTCTTAGCTGATTTAAAAAAAAAAAAATTCCAGACCAATGCTTAGTAGGCTGAAAACCTGATAAAAGCCTGAGGAAAAGGCTACTTAGGAACAAATACTAGTGACTGCTTGAGGCTATTAAAGTTGTGAAACAGCTGAGAGGGATCTGGCACACCCCTGTCAGCCTGTTCTGAAATTCTGCTCAAGGGCATCGTGGTCTTGTGGAGCCTCACGCGATCCCGCAGGCAGTCCAGCCGAGCAGAGCGCCCGCCCGCCCTCAAGATCACTACTTTTTTATTCACGATCAAGCATTGCACCAATCGGCATTTTCTTTGGGAAAGCTAATGAGGAAGGCTGACTGGAACTTGTGACAAGTTAAAATCGAGATTATTTAACCCTACGCTTGTTCGAATACTCTACTCCCAGGAGTATGAAAACTGCTCTACCTTCACTCACAAGTCAGCGCTATACTCAGGACAGGGCGTGCTGTGTCGATATTGCATGATGTACACTGTGGATTGATGCCACCAATACAGCATCACCACTGCGAGGATATGCCACACTTGGTGACTCGAGCCGAGGTAGTTCAACTGTCCTGCGGGCAAGAAAAAGGGCAAGTGGTCAAGTTGTTAAATCTAGCGATCACGCATGCAGTGCAATTTGCAGTCGGTCTCCTCCAAAGCTCAGCTACACACTCCGCTTGCTGGGAGGCCGTTCAAGTTCTTTAACGAACTTGATCAGAAGTTGTCTGCCTTCTTTTGATGCCAATACACACAACATTTTACTCCATGTGAGACTACTTCGCGTTGAACATGGTCAACCTGTTCTCTCACAGGAAGTTCAGGACTCGCAGCAAGGACTGTGACACTGCAGGAAGCTTAACTGCAGAAAAAACCACCCAGAACAGAATTTCCTACCTGGGAAGTATCTTTCTGGAACTTTGGAAATATAGAAGAGAAAAGCTACAGCAGCGATGAAGTACATGACAACTACACGTGGAGCAAACTCCTGCAAAAGAAAAGGAAGCTCTCCTATTCTGTTAGAAGGTAAAAATAGAAAAAAAAAAAAAAGTTCCTAAAGATAAAAAACAAAAGGCACGACAAAACTGAATCTTAGTCCACTGCCTATGTTATCAGTGGACAAAATCCAACAGGGAAGCAAAGGCCAAAGTTTGGGAAAATCTGTACGGGAAGAAACTTGTTTTATCACGATCTCTCTGCTTCAGTACACACCCTACTCAGTGTTTCTGTGCAGCCTGCGGCAGACTTGAAATTTGTCAGCAAAAGGACATCTTCCAATACACTGATACTGCGCAGAACGGCCGGGACGAGCGAGAAGGATGACTTCAGTGCAAAATCTCCTTTACCGGTTGGCATTGCAGTCGCTAGAACCCCAGGCCACAGGAGTCCTACATACTGGACGGTAAATAACCAAGCAACCCTTTCACGTGTTGCTTATTCTTTTCCGTAACTGAAAGTTTTGTTACCGGAAGCGGAGCATTTTTCTGAAGTATGGAAACAAAATGCCTACCATACCTACCATTCTGTTACACCAGCAGAAACTAAAGCGCGGAGGATGCGGGGAGCCAAGTACTGCTTATCTGATTTTAGAAGGCTGGTGTTAAGTGCCCTGTCTGAAGACTACAGATATTCATAAATGTTGCTCTTGCACATTCAACAGCAGCTCTGGACTGGGCTAAACCATCACTCCCGGTGACAGAACCCCAGCAGGGCCAGTCTAAGAACATGCTCAGCTACTGCTTACTGTGAAAGGGAAACATTTTCTTCAGCACGAGTAGGACCCTGGCAAATGGCGATGATTTCTGGGGTTTACATATGGGGGCATACTTTACTGTCTTTAGCTGTCCTATGCTGCTTGTTTTTCAGAGCATAATTCTAAGCGGTAAAACGAGAACAGAAAAATAGTTCAGCAACTTCACAGTGATGTTAAATGAGGTTTGCCTAAGAGACACAGAGCTGAGTAGGCAAATACTGATTTTTGCTGCCAGCCCAGGGAAGAGAGGAGGAAGCAAATAAACACCCTGTCGGTGTGTTCTGGTTCCCCTCTCTCCTCGAGCGGCGGAGGCAGACAGCCCGGAGCACTCGCGCAGCCTGACAGACTGCTTCCTGCTCGGCAGCCAGCTCGGCTCTCGGCTCCTGTCCCGGGCCCCGGGGTGAGCGAGGGTGCGGTCCGCCTACGCAGGCTGCTCTGTCCTCGGGCAGATACCCGCAGTGACGCTGGTATCCAGTTTTCATTCTCAAGGTGCAGTTTTAAATCAGCAAAGCAGATTTTATCTACTCGACCTGCTTCTCAATAAAGTTCTAAGTGTTTGCATTTCGATCGTATCACCCGCAAGAATTCTGTGCTTCAAGAAATTTTCATTACCGCTGCTTCCCCCTCATTTCCCAAAGTGGAAAAGGACTGAAGGAAGACGGCAAGTGAAAAACAGGAGGCAATCTTATTCCCTTCTTTTTTTTCTTTTACCTGTACAATAGATGCACCAATGCCGCCGTTGAGCCAAACCCAGTGGATGGTGGGAATAATTCCATATCCGGACACTGAGCAAAAGATGATGGAGCGCAGTCTGTGCCACTGTTGTGTGAGGTAACTGGGATGAATCTGAGCGAAAAACACTGCCAAGATCATTGCCAGCACAGTGATTAAATACACCTGACGCCAGTACTGAGAAAAAGAGAAACAAAGGCAAGTTTGTGGGTGTTCTCATCGGGCGTAAAAGTAAACTCTGGGTAGAAAGTTCACGTTACTAAATGCCACTAAATGTTACTAAATTGATAAGCACATCAATTCTCCTGTCACTGCTGTGAGCACAAGTGATGGGGTTTGAAAGAACGGACTTGTATTTACCAGCTGACAGCGAGGGGAAGGGACTCTCTTGCTCGGGTACGCCTGGCAGAACATCATTTATTCCAAGCAGTGCCTCCACCAAAACATTTTGAATATACCTCTGCCCACGCAGACTGGTTCAGCTACCCGATCGCCGCACCCATTGCGGACATGGATGCTATCTAGGCCTTGGAAGAGAACTAATTTTACTTGTTCTTTATTAGGTGAAGGGGAAAATAAGCTTGCTTCTGCCTCACTTCAGCTTCCTCGAGGGAAATGATGTTTGAATTACTTGTGATGGGGACATGCCCCATAATCAGCCTCATGCGTTTGACAACAGTAGGACCTGTAAAGTTTATCCTGCCTTCGTTCATTTAAAATATTTTCTTGAGGCTTGTGTGATTGACAGCTTGAAAGGAAAGCCTCGATTTGCCTCTCACTTCAGCCAGCAACGTTCCGCTCGTGTCAAAACAAACTTATTTCAGTTTCCATCTCGGTCTCCTGGCTAATATTCTATTTGGGCACCCTGCAACGAGCCCCCTGCCTGCAGTGGGGAACCTACAACAGTGAGACCGCAGGAACGAAACGTTACACGACCACGTGCTTCCAACTTACGTTATTACAATAAAATGCATAAAACACGCCTGACACATAGCAGCCCAGGATACCAATGGAAATTCCCGCGTAATCTAATGCCATCCACCGTCGGCTGGTCTTCTCTGAGCGGTGACAACAGAAAAGATGATATCCTACTGAGCAAAGCATGCAGACCTACACAAACGTTCAAACAAGGACACATTAATCTCTTAAAAATTAACAGGGAGTACAGCAAGCTTAAACGCTGAAGCTTAGAGCACGCGACTGACCCGTTATATGTTTTGCAGTGCAACTGGGTGTAGGCAATGATGATTCCTGCCAGTAATCAATAGGAAAATAATCACAGAAAATAATGTAAGCTTCTCTGGCAGACTGAAGAAGGAACAGAACACTTTGCAATACTTGATAAGCCCAAGGTGCACAACTAAGAAAACTGAGCTATTTGAGGCCTAGACCACGAGGCCAAGCAATACGGCAGTACGCAAGGGAGCAGGGCCACGTCTGCGCGAGTACAGCGGGACGATGAATTCTGCTTGCCTGAACTACGACAAGCAGAAACCAAAGGCCAAATCCGCCCCGACTGCCCAGCACCCAAGTTACTTTAGCGAGGGAACACACAAGAGCTTAAAGTCCTATGCACGGCCTGCTTCTTTGCTTTGTGGTCGGCATCAAATTTTTTTCCCCGAGAAATGTTTTTTTGTGTTTCGCTGCCACCCTCAACAGGGGCAGGGAAGAGCACAACAGCAGCGCTTTTCAGGCCAGCAAGGGAGTTTTCCCCGCTTCTCGCTATGCAAAGGCATCCTATACTCTTCAGGGAATACACACGGTGCTCTCTGCACTTTTTTAGGGAGAGCATTCTTTACAGGAGCTTCGGCGGTCAAATGATGACACGCTTGAAGCCTGCTGTTGAGAACAGATTCCATCTGGCACACAAAGTAGTAACAGGTCAGAAGACGAGTCCTGCTGCCACTCCGGACCAGCATCAGGCCACGGCCCGTTTTCATGTTCTGGTGGGCGACCCCTTCCAACAGCAACCGATGCTGTCTGGGAGCCGCACCAGCCCCTGCTGAGCCCCCAGGCCCAGCGAAGCTGTGCGACAGGGCCTCGGAGAATTTAGTTCTGCGTCGCAGACTCCGAGGCCAGCGACGCTCAGCCCTCCCTGCTTTACTCCGTCGATGAAACGGGTCCAGCTCAACCACCGAGCGTGCCAGCGGCCTTCGCAAGGACGGCAATTTAGAGGCGGCTTCCCCGGGCCCGACCCGGCGCTCCGCAGCCCGGCGGGTCTCGCACCAGCAGCGTCGGCGGGCCGCACGGCTCCCTTCCCCGCGCCCCCCAGCCCGGGCAGCCGCTCCTGGGCGCCCGCCCGGGCCCCACCTGGAAGCAGAAGAGGCAGACGGAGCAGATGACGAAGTCCTCCCGGGAATTCCCCAGTTTCAGCTCCCATAACATAGGGCGTACGGTAGAACGTTACGTTGCTGCCACGGCGGCGAACTTTGTCTAAAAGAAAATGGTGCGCATCTCAGAGAAGCTTCTGGAGAAGGATGTTTCTTCGGGAAAAATCAGCCATTTCTTTCAGGTAGAACTGAACGATGCAAACATTTCCTAAATAGAGGCCAGAAACAGACATGTGAAGTTAAAAAGCGCTGAGGATTATCGTTGCTGGTGGGAATTGTACTTGCGCCTTGCTAAAGCAATCTCTGGTGCATTGAGATAATGGTTATTCGCATTTTCCTTTTTTTTTTTTTTCCCCCTTGTGTGCTCTTTGAAGTGCCAACAAAAAAAAAAAATTTAGTGGTGAAGAAGATGCTTCCAAAGGATTTCATTTGCCTACTAAGAAAAGTTGTGGGTTGTTTGCCCATAGCTTTAAATTTTTTTCCCTAATTAAAAAAAAAAAAAAAAGTCATTTGCTAGGTATTGTCTGGCTCTTGTTTTCAAAGTTGAAAAAGAGCGTGCTGAATGGTAATCCTCAGTCACCTGCTCCTCCCCTCCAGTCATGTGCCATGCAGAATTCTTCGAAGGCCTTTTGTCTCATTAAAAAAAACAGGAGAAATGCTCTCACAGGTGGTGTAACAAGTATGAATGATTGACTTGTGGCAGAGAGATTTGTGTTGTGAAGTAGAACATGTGGGGTACCAGGCATTCGAAATCAGGAATGACAGTAAAGACCAGGTGTTCAAACCGTAGACATTGTAATCTGACCAGCTGTGCTCCATCACCCTCAGATTTCCCTGTTACACCATTTGGTTACTCAAATCAAATTGCTTTTGGTCAACAGCACCTCTTGAACATTTCTACTAATTAATCATTCACTGAGATTTCTTACTGTCAGTGCTCTGAAAACTGTATTCCTCCTGCCTCAGTAGACCTGCTGACAGTTCCTCATGCCGCCTCAGCTGTTCCGTGTGCTGGGTACGTTTTTCTTCTGCATGTACCGCAGGACTTTGGAGAGTTACCCAGAGGAATCGCACTCATAGTAATAGTTCAGCAGGCTTAACTTTAAGGAACTTCCTTGTGTTCCCACCTTTCGGGAAGGTGTCTGAGGCATGTCTCTGAATGCTTCATTCCTGTTTGTCGTGGTTTAACCCCAGCCGGCAACTCAGCCCCGCACAGCCGCTCGCTCACTCCCCGCCTGGGCCCGGTGGGATGGTGAAGAGAATCTGAAGGGGAAAAGTGAGGAAACTCATGGCTCCTTCCTCCTCCTTCCCCCAGCTCCCTATGCCGCGCGTGACGCCGCATGGCATGGACCATCCCTGGGGTCGGTCGGGGTCAGCTGTCCCGGCCCTGTCCCCCCCCAGCTTCTCGTGCCCCCAGCCTGCTCGCCGGCGGGGTGAGCAGCAGCGAAGGCCTTGGCTCAGCAGCAGTGAAAACACCCCTGTGTTACCCACCCTGTTTCCAGCAGAAACCCAAAACGCAGCCCCCTACTAGCTACCGCGAAGAAAATGAGCTCTATCCCAGCCAAAAGCAGCACAGAACTTAGCTTCTGTACTCCTTTCAATATGGCTTCTCTGTTTCTATTTTTCCCCATCACCCAAGCTTGCTATTAATGAAATAAATAAGAATAACTGAGGGAAGATACCCAGAGAAAACGCATTCTGAAAGATCTGTAGGCATAGTTCCTTTGACAGGAGGGGAGA
>VZTL01060049.1:42528-60654 GCA_013400535.1 Scopus umbretta
GGGCCCGGCCCCCCCCCCCCCCCCCCCATATTTAAAGGTCTCTCTAACTCCAGCTTGCCTATAAAATTTTATCACAGCTGGAATTCATGCCATGACAGAAGGCAGTTTGAGACAAACTATTTTGCCCACAGAGGTTTTGTTTCTCTAGTTGTGGTGAGTTTAGTTGATTTATTTATAATGAGGGTGAAACTCCAGGAATTGTGGACAGCTTTGGTCGATACGGTAATTTCACTCTTGGACAACTGTGTGGGTTTCTGACTTTGATAAAGTAAGAACCAGACCATTCCTGTGAAAGTTTGAGTCTCCCCTTGCCTGGTCAGAGTCTGACAGCAAATTTCCCAAAAGGGGATTGTCTTTCTAAAACACGGTTAAAAGTCAAAATAGCCTTTCTGTAAAGCAGCCCCACAGTAGTGGCTTACACGATTGTAATGTCTCGAGCAGCTTCTCAACAGAGCGTGAGAGAGAAGAGAGGCTGGATTTTCAGCGATGTTTAAGCATGTTTTGAGCTGTGTGGACACTCAGGATGATTTCTCGTTGTCAGGGGGATTAGGTGCCCTTTCCAACACTTTTGTTGTAAATCCATACTGTTGCTAACTGACCTCTGTAGGTATTTGAATGTTGTTGTAAACGTGACAGGAGACACATGTTCTCATTTGGTTCTGATAAGGAGTTGTATACCTAAATGGATTTGACCTTTTTCAAAATTCCTTCCAAACTTTTAACGTGCTCCTAAATTTGATCTGTGAAGTGCCAATTCAATCCCAAACAAGGCCTGGGTACTTGCCGTGTGGGATCACCTCACTGCACTAACTTTTGTCTTGTTTTTTCTTCATCTGCCAAGATGAGCACATACAAATCGTGATTTTTTTTTTTTTTTTAATTTTTTCTTTTTTTCTGACTGTGTTGCTAAGTGCCAAAGTCTCTGCTAAGTAGCAGTGGTATAATTTGAGAATTGGAGATGTCAAAATAAAGGTTTGCCCTGCCTGCAAAAATGATTTAGGATGGAAAGGTCTGGGAAACGGGGAGGAAACGATTGTCTCGTTTTGCTGTCACGCTGTGGATATTGTTGCCTATCTGCTAGGATTGGGTTTTTCCCCTTGCTAGTTAGTTGGTCTTTCAAGATTTTAGGTTTTTCTCATTTAGTTTGATTACTGAAATTAGAATCCCATGATCATCCAAAGATACACGATCCTCCTTCCCTCTCTCATACTGGTTGTCTGTCTAGCTTCTTTACGTCATCGAGACCTTTAAGTGCAAAGATGTGTGGAGGAGACGATGTCTTAGGAAACTCTGGGAAGTCAGTGAAGAATGAAGTACGGTATAACTAGAAAAACCTTGCAATTGTTTTTAATATATTATTTTGTAATGTCTTTTGTTTGTCTACTTTTTATGCTAGTACATGCCCCAGTCCCATCTCGATGTGAGGCTGGGAGCCCTAGAATGCTTTTTTTCAGCAATTACTTGGACTAAAAACTCTCTGCAGAGGAGAGAGGGAAGGGGGTTCGGTAGCCTGCTTTCCTGCCTAATTTGCCCCTTTTTTTCATCGAATTATTTGACCGTTTCATCAGTTAATTCCACGTATTTAAGCTAATCTGTTGATTTTTTTTTTTTAGTTACCAAACATTAAGCAAGATCATTTGCACAATCTTAGAAACTTTTGTTAGAATTTTTTCTCTGTCGTTCTCCTGTTGCATCTTCCTTGCCATTTCCTTTGGTTCACAAACCACGCTTCATGCTGTATCTTGTCAGTCATACAAGACTTGTCAGCATATCCCAAAAGTGGCTGCAGAGCCCTTGAATTTGACCAATCCTGAGAATTTTGTTACGCTTCTGCTCCTTTTTCTGTAACCTTGGAATAAAGATAATAGACTGTTTTCTTGCGATGCCGTACTCGGGTAAAACGAGGCAGCGATTTCACTCCCTATGTGTGCTGTACGCATTAAAGCCATAAGGAGTTAGTGTTCCGTTACTCTTGCCCAAAGCCCATCTTAATTCTGTTTCATGTTTTCCTACAGTCTGCAAAACTGACGGATGCCTTCTGATGGTATGCCTGCCTTCGGAGTGACTGGTGGATTGAAAGCTTTTTACTCTCTAACAGACATATCACTAGAGCTACTGTTTTGTCAGCTTCTCCTGTGTCACTAGGAAGTGATCTTACAGACATTTGAAGCATGCCTCTTCCCCTTCTAACATCATCTGATTCTCATAGACATGCTGAATGATACGAGTGAGTTACGAAAGCTTACAGCTAGCCCCCTGATCTGTGCTGCTAGGGAGGGATTTTGAGTGGCAACCGGAGTACAGCGTGGATGTTGTGCAGCGATAGGAAGCGAGAAGAGTTCAACAGCTCTCTTGCTTGTCCTATGGCCAGATGTCATGGAGAACAGTCGGGCTTGGCTATTATGGGTATTTCTGGCAAGCTGGGATTTTTTTCGGCAGCCTTGCAAGGAGTTGAACAGCCACAGATGCTTTCTCCTGACTGGAGCTGGAAGTTTGAAGGGCAGCTGAATTTGCTAATTTCGGTGCTTTGATACAGAGTGTGAGAAATGTTGATGAGGCATGAGGCAGAACAGCTTGCTCTATTGCTGCTGTATTGACTCTGCCGTGCTGACAGTAGTTAAAAAAATGGCTTTTGTACATAAGCTTAGTTAATATATAGAACTTGGAAGACAGCTAGGAACAGCTACGGGCAATGGCCACGGTCTCATTCTCTGTCTCTCTCTTTTTAATAGAGTCGCTTCCCTGGCCAGAACTGCACTTTAATTTTCAATCACTTTAGTATCATTAGGAAACGCTGACATTTTGGGAACATTTGTACAGTACAAATATGAATAACAGTATCCATGCTTTGTCATACAAGGGGACGCACAATGAGGTCAGGGTTATTTTCCTGGTTGTCAGCAATGATCACGTTTTTGTTTGAAGTATAAAACATGGCGCTCTTGTTGCTGAAGAGGCAGTCCAAAGCAAAGGCTCGGCTGGGGTCTTTTAAAAACAAAGACCTACCAGAGGGCTGTGCTTTCTTGGGTTCCCTGGACATATTTGTGTGCGTCCCCCCTTGAACTTCCCTGAGGAAACCTCTGCTGCGGCAGAAAGCCATTTTAACAGCTGTTGAGTGAGGTCTGTCTTTTCTGTGCTTGGCCCTGACTTCAACGTATCGAGTAGAAGGAGCAGATAATTCTACCAATGCTGAGAAGTCTGGCTCGGCGTGATGGGGCAAAGAGCAAACAGAGCACGGTTGTCAACTCTGATGTGGAGACCTGCCATCCTCCTTGTATTCAGGTAGTCCACTCTGCACTCATTCTCACACTCCCGAGCTGCCCTTTGGTATCCAGAAGCCCTGAGCCCTGTCGGTGGTTCAAGGAGCGAGACCCCTTAGTTACTGCGTGGCCTCGTTGGCCGTGCTGCTGCTGTAGGGAAAAAGCCCGACTGAAGCGTTGCTTGCCTGCAGCTGTCAATGGCTGTGGTATTTCTCAGCTCACGGAGAGACCCGCCACTTCCAGTCGGCATGAGAAGGAGTTGCAGGACGAGCAGCAAATAACCTGGGAGAGTAGATGGCTTTGACTGCACATCCATCTCTCTGTATCCAAGTCGTCTCAACTTTATGTCAGAGTTTTTCAGATAATTTTCTCAAATAATGATTTTAGACACACTAGCTCTTTCTAAGGTGGGATCAGATGGCAAACTCTGTCACTCGCATTAGTGAACCGTCATTCCTTTGGTAAACCCACTGACTTCAGTGGGAATACTTGTTTGAGAGAGTAAGTTTAACCCAGAAAAACTGGGATCCTTCCTGTGGAGTACAAAGGCTGTCCTTACGCAGTGCAGATGGGTGCATGGTAGAAGAGGCAGCGATTTTGATTGTTTTGGTTTCGCCTCATAGTATTCATCTTTGTTTTCTCTGAGTTAAGACATGCATCAGCTCATGGAAGCAGATGCCAAATACCTGTGGAATTGCTGAAAGAATATTTATCAGCAATTCTCCCTCCACCATGTCCCACCCCCCCCCCAAAAAAAAAAAAAANNNNCCCCCCCCCCCAAAAAAAAAAAAAAAAAAAAAAGTCTTACAGCCTCATCATTAATTCCAGTGTAACTCCTGACATGAGGAGATCAAGCAATTCTCTCCTTTTTGAATATCGGTCTCTGACTGTCAGCGTGAAGAGACCAACTGTGGCTGTATGTGAGAGCAAGTTTCTGGGCATGCTATGTCAGGGGCACTGTTGAGTTTCTTTCAGGCTGCTGGAATGCTTTTTTTCCTTTTTTTTTTTTTTTTTTGGTTGGACTAGTAAATTATTAGGATGTGGACTTGTCAAACAGGCTTGCCAGGTTTTCAGCAGTCATCCCAAGTGGACTGCCTAAAAAAGGGCTGGCGCTGCATCACATGGAATGACCGATGATATGTTATATATTTTTAATGGGCAAAATGTTTTAATAAACAGTCTCCCTCCTAAAACACTGGGTTTTAAAATAGATTTTAGCCTTCAGCCATGTAGCTACCCAGCTGTGAATTTTATAAGGCAACAATCTCCACATCATTAGATGTTATGACTGATACGCCAGCGATTGCAATAGTAAGTATTTCCACGCATTAAAATAGGTTCCGATAACAGTTAAAGGAAGTATGGCTCTACTTGGAAGATTTTCTCAGCTCAAAATTAAAGCAATTTTCTAACGTTATGAAGACAGGCATGCACTGTCTTCTAGTGAACTGCAAGTATCTGTTTATTCAAGCCATATTGATTTTTGCACCTGACAGCTTTAATCACATTGCCTGACACTTTTGAAAATCAAAATTATTTTCCTTTTCCAGTGATTTCTACATCTTTGGCCAATCGAAATTCAGCTGAGATGTTGCACACAGAGGCAGATAAGACCCCAGCTTGACCTACCGTAGTTGGATTGGTTCATAGGAAAAGCCCGCTCGGTTTCTTTTTTTCTGGGTTACAACAGTTATCTTGTTTTATTTAGAAGCATGTGGGACCAGCTCTAGAGTTGACAGATGATCCAGTGACCCCTCTTTGGGCAACCCAAGTCCTTCCTCTACAATGACTTCTATGCAGCGCTCAGTAAGTCAGGTAGCCTTTTAGAGATCTGTTCTTCTCAGCCTAAAACTACTACCAAGTTGAACGCTCTGTTCCTGTCAAAAATGACGTACGTCTTATCATGTCTTGTGTGTCGTTAAACCGCAGGGAGTGAAATTGTAGCCTCTATGTGTCTGAAAGGCAGAGTTGGTAGAGGTGAGGTTCTGCTTTATCTCGTACTTTCTCACATCCTCTTTGAACTGTAATGGTCCTCTACACTTGGGCTAAAAGAGTTTTAAAAGTTGTAAAGAAGCATTGTTGTTTCTGAGCTTTTTGCTGTTTGTGGTGATATAGAACAGTGTATTTTCTGTGATTATTTTTAGGTAATTATTTAAGTTCACTGCTGGGGCTTTTATTTACTTTACAGAAAATTATCTTTTTTCAAACAGAAGGCATTCTGTTACAATTCCAATAGTCATTCAGAAAGTCTGCACAGTGATTCTTTTAATAGCTTACAGTTAGTTTCAGGTTGTACAAGTCGGCAACCAGCTTTCCGTCCTGTTTCTGTAGGACGGAAAGAGAAGCACAAACAATGCTTCAAAAGTCTGACCAGATTTAATTTCAGAGCAGTATTCACCTTTTACGGAGTGCGTAGTTTGATTCAACATCAGTGGTGTCAGCTAACTAATGAAGTGGATATACAGCTATATTGAATGGTATCATTCTTTAGTTGCATAATACCAGGTTTTTCTTCAGGTGTCAATAAAAGGTACTTGCATTTCTAGCAATGCAGGAATAAACTTTCCATGACTGGTCACGCGGTTATTTGTTTGGCCAGCAATTAGGTATTCCAGAGATATTTTTTTTTTTCTTTTCAGGTTTGGTATGTCTCTATTTTTGGTGGCTAGACTGAATAAAGAGATCTCATTTTCACAAGTACGGATGTTTGCTCTGCGAGTGTCTGTTCTTGCAGCACAAGTTAGTCATCACAAAGACTCACACTGCTCCATCTTCCCCCCGCCTATGAAAGGCGCAACTTCTGACAGCGCATTGCTTTCTGTCTGAGGGGTTCAAATGCACAAGCACCGAAAAACAGCTTTAGGGAATGGGGTCCTAGAGGGAACACCCTGACCGGTGTCTGTTTTAGCAGTTCCTTGATATGATCGTGCTCATGTGGGGAAACTGACCTTTAGGTCAACGTCTCAAAAAATTTCTGAAAGAAACTAAACCAGAAGAGCCTTGAAAAGAAGTTTGAAAATTTCTTGTGCAGATTCATGTCTTTCTGCATTCAGATGGATGGTGGCCTCCCTTCCAGAGGTGGGCAAGTTGCTGTTACTTCATAGCTTTGGCATTTTCTGTTGTGATGGTGGCGAGACACGAGAGAAACCAGGGATCCTGAGTGCTAGCTGCTGTAAGGGCAAATGGCAACCAGCGGCCTCTGTTCCACTGGGCTTTCAGTCCAAAAGACCCATCACAACAAAAGCATTAAGATAACGCCATTAAAAGACGTGACAGACCAAGTCACTGAATTGGGTCTCCGCTCAGGAGAAGTCTGTTCAGTTCACCCGATGGACTTGTGCTGCCCTTAACAAAGGAGCGAAGGTAACTTTGCCTTACGCTGTGGTATGGGGAAAGGCTTTGGAAAAGGATGTCCAGATGTGCCTGTTGGTTTCCATTTCTTTTGCAGGTAATTCCTGTTTCTCGTATTTCAGAACTAGTGATAGCGCATCCACAGACCCAAAAAGCACTGAGGTCTCTAAAGCTCTGCTAGGGGTTCGTGGAGCCTTATCACCTTAAACCATGAGAAGGCTTAGCATTCTATAGGGCTGGGTTTGGCACTGACTAGTATGAAGCCTTCCTGCAGGTTATCTCTTAGGATGGGATCTTATTTCTCAGCGCTAGCTAGGTTTCACTCAGTCCCAGATCTTTGCTCTCCCCGTTCCTCACGTGGTGTCTGTAAGGAGCAGTTGGTTAAATGGCAAATAAATCTGACTCCTTTTAGGTGGAAAAAAATGAGTCAGGTAAGTTGCTGCTTGTTTTTGCTTTGATGGCTGTGTCTATTAGGCAGTGATTTCTACCACTTTCTCTTTGCTGCTGTCACCCCTCATAAACTCCATTCCCAGGGGCCTGACAAACTTGTGTGGCACTCGAGAGCAGCGTGGCCTCTCTGCTGCAGGAGGGTATTCCTGCCCCGGCTGCTTTGCCTCGCTATGTTCCCCCTCTGGAGCTTTGGGCCAGGGGAAGAGCCGAAGAGCTGGTTGCTCTGCTCTGGCGTTGCATCGAGGGCTCCAACGGCTGTTGGGGAGCACGGGATCCCAGCGGTGGGGAGCGAGCGGGCAGCGATGGGGAGGAGAGGCTGTGCTTTTGCTTCTGCTGCACTCATGTCAAAACCAGCTTGGGGGTGGAGGTGGAGAGGGAAGGGGCAACGTGCCAGGCGCGGTGGACAGTGACCTCCCCCCGTGTTGCTTTGTGTGGTCAAACATCCCTGTGGGTTGAGGAGAGCCATTTGTTCTTGAGGACAAGGGCAGAGGGACCCCGTGCTTTGGTAAGTATTCGTAAGCGAGCGTCTCTTCCTCTCTAGCACATAAAGTAGGGATGGGTGAATTCACTTCCTCCCCGGAGAAAGAAGAGCTGTGCAAGCACCTCCTTTACCTCCCATTTTATGGCACGCGCGTACCCGATTTCCAGGGTGGAACCGGGGTGGCATATGCTTCCTAGCGCGCGGTTTTGATACCAGGAGGGGAGCACTGCAAACCGTAGCACAATATTTGCACAGCCTGCGCGTGGATTCAGTTAAGTCTTGAAAGACTTTGTGGGTTATGACATTCCCCTAAATGTGCTGAGCTTTCTTTAACCTTTCATAAAACATTGTGATCTTTATGGACTGTATCATATTGTGCAGTAATGTGCTTTATTGTCCACAGAATAAGCTTTTCTTAAAGATAATTGGAAAGCTGGAAATGGCTGCTATCGGCTGGTTTTTTTTTTTAATACATTATTTCTGAAATGGGCCTGGTGTAATAATGACCCTATCTGTTCAAGATTTAAGATTTGTCTTGGCAGAGAAAATTGATCCATTTCACCTTTGTCTAATGGAAATTTTTATCTGGGATTATCTGTTTATGTAAATGAATGTTCCTCTGAAAAGAGAACTTGAGGGGGCTGTAAATCTCAGTGACACTTTAGTTTCATGGGGGGAAAATTGGAAAGGATTCTAGTATTTATCTGACTGAAATTGGTTATAAAAACAAAATTATCTTCATGTACCTGCTGCATCTGATGTTTCCTGGAATTTCATTAGCTTTTTGAATAATGCAACGTTACACTATATACAGGATTCTCAGTGATTAGCCCCGAAATTGGGGGGGGGGGTCGCTTCCTAGCGTTATAATTATCGGGAAAAGGCAGTCTGTTTGGGGCAGTGGGATTCTGATTCAGTGCCCTAATGGGTACCAATTAGCACAGCCACATTATTCATAGCACTCTGTGTAGAGCACTGAAAATAAACCACATGACTTTTTTTTTTCCTTAGGAGGTGTTTTTGGTTTTTGTTTGGTGGGTTTTTTTTGTTTTAAACTGAGGATTGGATCTCATTACAGGGGAAAATGTCTTTGGCTAATCAGCTTTTGTTTACAGTTTGCAGAGCAGGACTGTGAATGTAGCATTTAAACTAATATTTTTAACATCTTTAAAAGCCGTTTCACTGTTAAAGAGACAGACTAGTTTTTTTACCAAGTTCCTTCTTGAGACCTAGATGACACAGAACCGACCAAGCTAGATCCTTGCTGGAGTAGCCAAGCCGAAACACAAGATTTAGCTTGTGCGTGCTAGCAGCGAACACGGTTGTCTAACGTAGCTGCTGTAAATACTCCCTCTTTTCTGGCACTCGCTGGGACTGACAAAGAATAGAGAGCTGAACTGATTTTGTACCTATTATTGTATTTAAAAAGGTGCTATATGAGAAGATGTAACCTTTTGATTATTTTAAAATTTAAGGAGATGAAATCCCCATGTATTTTCACATGAAGCAAAACAACTTTGTAGATATCTAATCCTTGCAGTCTTTGGCAAACCAAAAAGGATTTTGGTGGCGTAATGACATTGTAGTGTCAATTGTGCATGCCCAGAGGGAGCAGAAGAACACACGCTAGACACAAACATGCGTTTAACATGTGAAACTCCTTGTTTGTATCGCTTAAAATCAAGTTGCTGCTTTCCTGGAGCAGAGGAAAAGCAGTTTGTATCTTCAATCCATGAAAGAAATGACATGTACTTCAGAGTACATTTCAAGGTATAAAATAATACCCCATATTTTTACAACTAATTAAGTGGCCTAATTTTCAAGCATCTTTCAGAGCTGCTGGTTGCTCAGAGCCTTCAAAAATCAACCCCGCCGCTTCGGTGCCCAAGTGGAAGATAGGAGCCTAACTTTGGAGACTCATCATCCGAGTCTTCCCGGGTAGATTTCAGTGGGAGTTGGGCCAGAGGCTCCCCTCTGCTATTAGAAATCATAGCTGTAATTGATGCTTTATGGAGGTGCATCAAGACTTCTTCAACAGTCCAGCCTAGCGTAGCAGTTAGTACTAAAAATAAAAATAAAAAAACTATTAAAATGGGAAAACTGGCACTTAACCGTGGCTTTCGCTCTGTGATATCTGGCAGATTTCTCTTGAATCTTCCATGTCTTAATGGTGCTGAATTTTATTTCCATAAAACTTCAGGCAGCAATGTTCCCTCCCCAAGTTCTTTACTTTTGTGACTTTGTGCTCCACATTTCAGGCAGTCATTTCAGCTGGAAATATACATTATTACCAGCTCATTACATCCAAAATAAATGAAGTGGAAAATTACAGAACTCCGTGGATTACAGTGCACCCAACTCAAAATAGAAGTGTGTGATTAAAAACAAAGTGGTCTGCATTTTAAAAATGAATTAATAGTTTTGGGCCCAGCTGGCAAAATATCATATGAAATGTTTTTTCAGAGTTGCACTAATGCAAATGAAATCTCACTAAGGCTGCTCAAGGTGGGCCTCTACGAGTGTGGGACTTGCCAGTATACAGGCTCAAAAAAATTCAAAAAAAAAAAAAAAAAAAAAAAAAAAAAAAAAAAGAGATGTATTTGTAGTATAAAGGAACGCAATACGCCAGAGCCGCTGGAAAAACGTAGCTCAGTCATGACGGTGGCACCCGACAATAAGAAGTATGCCAAATTCAGCCTGCTCCGGAGTGAAAGAGGAGCAAGCACATAGCAAGGCAGGGTCGGCCCTGGAATATGAGTTGTTGAAATCGAAGTGCCCAGAAAAAAAATACGTGGCATAGCCTTAGCTGCTAAGCTGGAAAGCCTGGGTAGTCTGCATTACTTGGGAGGTCTTACAAAAGCTGTTGTGGACCCCGTGGCCCGATGGGATCAGGGCTGCAGGGCTACTTCTCACCTGAAGCATGACTCTCTGCAGGGCTCAACGCCTCTGAGCAGAGACACAGGATGTGGAATTAGTTGGTAAAGGAAAAAAAAAAAAAAAATCACCTATGCCATGCCGTGCTGCTACTTCCCTGACACTGAAGCATTTAGGTACCGTGGAGCATTTAGGTCCTGCAGTCCTGGGCATTGTAGAAGAATCTTAACGTGTCCAGAGGCCATGATCCTCTGTATGCCTGCTCATGTGCATGGCTCTACACGGCGGGGGGGGGGGAGCATTAAAAGCTAGTGCAGGAGCCCAGCTCAGCATCCAGGGACGAGGAGTTTTTCCTTTGCCTTCCTTCCAATGTAAAGGCACGTCTAGTTCTTTGCAGAACTGGGGCATGGTTAGGCTCTGAATCCTTATTTGTTTTCTTTGAAGTTAACAACAATGATAACAATGAAAAATAACAACAAATAAATTCCTAAGCAAAAGCCTTAGGTCTTGAGAATAGTTTGGTTGACAGCACTAACAGCCCACTATTAAATACGACCATACAGGTAAATTAACTCCTTTCAGAAGAAGTGGTTTAAAAGAACCAGCGGATGTGTGACTATATGTGTATGCAGAAAAGGTTTCTTTGATCTTCCCTATTTGTCTCCTTTCCCCTGGTTTTGGTCCACTTTCACTAGAGCTTAAGCAAAACGAGACTGGATGAGTGGTGAAATGGGTCTTTTCCCTGTTCTGTGCGTCACTATTTAATAGTGAAGAAGCAAATAGAGAGTTAGGATGGGGAAATGTGAAAAGACAGGTAGATATTTTGCAGCATAAATAAATCTGGAGCTCAAATTCCTTCTGGCATTTTACCAGATCTTCCAGGCGTTGTAAAGTATTCCCCAGTTTGGGTAAATCTTACTGTTCCTCATAAGGTGCAGCAAAGGAAAATATTTTACAAAGTCTGGTGGAATAAAATATATTAAACACTGAAGTAAAAAGATCATACAGTTAACAACTCGGCAGGACTTTTTTTTTCTCTTTTTTTCCTACAACAAACATTAGGTGGTGTTTAAATGCTGCTGTTGGGTTGTAGTTTGCATGCGAGCTTGAGCCGGAGAAACAGGTTTTTGACAGCACAGAGCGGACAGTATTGCAGATGCAGAATTTGGGTTTTCCTTACTTCTGTTGAATTGAGTGGCTACCTGGCTTCTGTAGCAGAAAGCAGTAAACCCGCAACTCTGTCTCTCTTTTCTGCAACCTCGAAGAGCTGTTATAGACAATGGAGAAAGGAAGGAAAAAAAGAAAAGTGGACCATCTGTAGATGCAGATGGGGATTTGTGGACGGTGTACAAGTTGCAGTCACTGAGTAAGCAGAGATGCCCAAAATATGTCATCCAAATTGACCAATCAGGCTGGTAAGGGGAACATTCGCCTGTTTGGATGCGTGGTCTTACAGGCCCACCCCAGCAACTGTGCAGCTCGCGCAGGCGGTCAGGCGCTCCATCAGCTTTTCTTCCCCACTGCGGCTCAGCAGACGGAAATCGGAGCTGCGCTTACCTGTCGGCTTAGTTCAGACCTCCTGAGACTAGGCAGCTTCGTTTCATTCTGTCAGAACGTGTTGCAAGAGATCTTTTCCTTTTTATTTGTGTTGAGTTTTTTAAGGGATGACTTTACAATATTTGCATGTTCCGAGATGTGGTTTGATTACCAAGTGTTGTGATGCTGCAGTTAGTGAATGGATTTTGTTTTGTTTGGCCAAGTGACAGCTGGATTTGCTTGTATTAGATTTCTTTTCAGTTCTAAAAGATGACAAAACCCCCACAACCCTGCATTTGTTGGGGAAGTTAATTCTGAGGGGGAAAGGTCCTCTGTTTCTGTCCTGTTCTTGGGGAAAGACTTTCTTAAGGTGGAAGATGTATGCGTTCCTGTACACCAAATCAGTAGAGTATTCTGACCTTATTGGATGCCAGTTAACCTTTTTTTGCTTTTACTTCAAAAAGAGCTCATCAAACCCAGTCTGTTTTCCGTAGAAAGTTTTTATTTCTACTGAGTGTTCCCAGTACATGTTCTTCTGCTTCAGGAGAGGGAAGAGCCTTCCTTACACAGCTCTGCAGTGCTGGGAGGCGATGGTTTGGCAATGCTTTCTCTCAAAACAGGTTTGACCAGTGCTGAAGGGGCAGGTCGCTTAGCTGCACGCTAGGGGGCTGGTATGAGTAGATAGAAATTGTGTTAGAGGAATAGTTAACTGCTGGAGTAGGAGTTCCCTACCTGAGGAGAACCTCAGTGAGGGCAATGAGCTCCTGGGGTGGTCTCTCGGGTGGAAGTTTTGCTACTAGGATCTTTTAAAACCTGGGCAGTACTCCAGGGAACCTTCCCATGAGGATCGGACCTGGGCTAGCAAGAGGATGGACGTTCATCCCTCAGCATGTCTTTCATACTGATACGCCTGCAGTGGCTTGTGCTCACGTGAAAAAGAGACAACCTGCGTTCACTCGTAGGATATTATGTGGAAGCTATCGAGTGTTAAACGTGTAGGACAGAAGGTGGGACAAGGCGTGTAACATGTGAAGAGCATTGTCCAGGACAGTTGGTCAGTCACTGTACGTGTCAGTTTGTCAACTATAGCCAAACCTGATCGCAGACCCGTCAGCTCTGCAGTGGGATATCTAAATCTACTTGAATGGATTAGCTCTAGACTTACATCAGCATAAATGAGATCAGAGTTTTTCTAAGCAGGCCATAAAACGCAATGAGTTGTAGAGCTAGTCCAATACATCGTTCGTTGCCAAGTCCCCAGGAGGTTTTTAGGGTGTCTGAGTATGTGATATCTTTCGTAGTGAACTCCCGAGATCAGTAAAAGAAATGGTGTGGAGAGGAGAGTGGAAGGGCAGGAGAGTGGAGAGCGGTGCAACTGCTTTTGCTGGTTTTCCTCAGAAACAGTGGGCAGACACTTGTCAACTGCAGCTGTAAAGAAGCAGCAAGGTGAGGTTTGGCCACAGGCTTGCGTTCCTTCAGAACAACTTGTCTTTGGATGGGGGTTGAGATTCAAATGTCCGTGACTGCTCTTGAAGGTCCATTTGGATTTTTAGATCTCGACTAACAGAAATGGTAGCTCAGGTGCTTACATGGCATGCCGAGACCGTACTTAGGCATACTGCATTTGTTTGCCCAAGTATCCAAAGCCAGTTTTTATTTCAGAGAGGGCAGCTGCGACCGTGGCAGTTCAGCCTTGCAAGCATTTTCTCCATTTGTATTTCATGACACTTTTTCTTTTAAATGGGCCTGGTGTTTTGTGAGCTGGAAAGCGTCTCCAAGCCTGCTTATGCAGGACTGCAGAGCAACAAGCCTCCTTGTAATGCCTTTCAGGATGGCTCCATTTATATTAATTGTGTCACTAAAAATATTCCCTTTTACTTAGGGGAGCAGAGTCTGCCTCGCAAATCATCCAGATAAGAACTGTATCTACAGCGGATAGCGGTTTTTTTCAGGTATGGAATTTTTCTATGGCAGCTTTAAAATAACACCCACCCTTTGCTCTCTTGCAGGAGCTGGTACAGAAAGCTGGTGCATGTTACCGGCTGGCTCCTGTGTTTGACAGCAGAAGTGGCTGCGTTTCTGCGGTTAGAAACAAAACTGTGAGCGTGGCCCAGAGTCATTCAGAGCTTTGTCCTGAAGTAATACAGTAGTGGTGAAAAGAGGAGCTCGGGTACCGCTGTGCTTGGCGAAGTCAGTCACGATGACAGTGTGTTTGGTTATGTTTGTGATACTTATTGTCTGTTAGCTAAGAACCCTGAAAATGGAAGGGCCATGACTGGAACCTGTATCAGGGTTGCCGGGCAGCTTTTGCCGCAGCTTAGCGCATTTTGTGTGCCAGACATCAGTGACTGATAGCCACGGGAAGGTGCTGTCCCTCCTGGTAGCCCAAGCTCCGAGTAGGGAAACGGAGGCAGCAAGGTGAGGGGGCTGACGGAGGGTGCACAGTGAGAGCTGGCGGCAGAGCCGTATGCAACCCCTGGGGCTGCCAGTTCACAGCAGCAGCTTTTTGCTTTCCTGGAGATTTTTCTGTCTTCATGGGACCTGCAGTTCCCGAGAGAGCTGGTGTACAGCCACCAAGCTGTCTGCCTGGCCCCCCTGGATGGCACTTTGACCGGCCAGCTGTGGTTTGGCTCTGCTCTCCATTTTTCACCCGCTGACTCGAAGTGGAGGTTCTTCCTCCCAGCCTTGCTCTGATTCAAGCTCCCCACAATCAGTAGGTGTCTTCACCGCGCCCTCCAACCTTTGGCTTTGGGCCCTGTTCTGGGTTTGGCGAAAGCCTGTAGAGCAGTACCAATGCCAACAGGCTGCATCAGCTTCTGGGTGTTGCTCTCCCCTCCCACTCTTTCCTTCTTCTTTGCTACTAGAGTCCACCTTCCCCAACTCTGCGCTTTCCCCCGACCTCCTCCGAATCCCTCCTCCTCTTCCTCCCTCCGCCCCTCGCTCACCCAACAAAGTCTTAGGTTCTTCCCGCTTGTAATTTGTCGCTAATCAGCTGTCAGTGTTGGAGCAATGATGAGAGGTTCATCTCTTGCTGAGGGTAATGGCCTTAAAAGTCACAGAGTCAATGTCAATGGGATCGCTCCAATTCAATCAGAGACCTGAATGAGAAATGGCCCCCGCTGACATTAGCACTCATTTTGAGCCCAAGCATCTGGGCCCTAGTAAATAACCATCAGTGGGTGGGTCCGGGGGACAGGTCATTAGCCCCACGAAAAATAAATATCGTTTCCCTTGATGGCTGCGAGTAATTTAGCTCAGACGAGGAAATTTCACCCTAGATTAAGTATGATGAGCCAATATCAGTCAGAGGAGGCCAAACAGTGAGAGCTTGATGAGATAGAGGGAAATTTATATGCAGCTGGCTGAATGCAAGATGAGTTTAAAGAAATGATGCTCTCTTCCACTCTTTAGCCATGTGCAATGCCAGGCGCTGCGTTTCCCGCAACCGACGCCCCCCTCCCCACGCTCCTGGGGGCTCCCCCAGCCCGCGGGCACGCGTTCGTGCACTGCACGGCCCATCCGCTGCCATCCCCACCCCCTCCACCAGCACCAGCCTCTGCGTTGGAACAACCGGCTCTCGCGCTGACAGCTTTCGCATGCGATGCCTCGGAGTCAGAGCAGCGGCAGCAGCAAGCAGCTTCCGGAGAGGAGCTTGCCATGTCCGCGGGCTTGCACACAAGTCACAGCCGCGGCCAGTCCTGCCTGTCCAAAAACAGCACGGGGGCTTAATTGCTCTGGAGGCCCTCAAGGCCTTCTCCCTTTCTCTTACGCAAGTAGTGTAATAAGCATCCCCCTGTATGTTTGCTCTGCATGCTTTTTTTTTTTTTTTTTGGTTATTTATTTAACCCATCAGTCTAGTACATGATATGCTCAATGGCTATTAATTCCACCCCCAGCCCCTCTTTATTGGGAGCACACATTGGGAATCATGTTTTATGTCTGCTGGAAACAGTAAGCAGGCAGCTTCTCTCTCCCTCATTGGCCCAGCTTTATATCCTAAAGCTGTGGCTGGAGGCTGGGGTCTGTCCCCCTCTTGTGCTCTGAATACAAATCAGGCACACGGTAGTAACCAGTTCGGCTCTCCCTCTTTGTCAGGTCTTTCAGACGGACCCCAGGGTGACTGGGACAGGAGCATGGGATGAACCCAGTGAGCTGGGATGCCAGAGGAAAACTGAAGCAGGGCAAGAGCAGACAGAAATCGACAGAAACCATGAGGAGAAGTAGGCTATTTTAGCATAGGCATGAAGGAGGGAACTGCAAATGGAAGAAAGCAAGAGGCCTGCTACAGCTAGTGCATGCTTTGGCTGTCTCTCGGGAGGCCGGTTTCTTGGTGTCAAAGCTCATTAATTGTGCTAAGAACAGACATCGGACTAGTTACGTAGGAGAGCCGGCAGGCTTTGTCCTTTACTTCTACCTACCCAGTGCATTTCCTTGTGCCTGAATACATGTCTCTCTTTGCTTACGTTCTCTGTTGCCCTAGTAAAATAAGTCAGCCACGAAAGACCAAGCGGTTAGCAGGTTTGATAGAGATTAAAAAAAAAAAGGTGCAAACCTGCTGCAAATGCAGTTGTTCTTTTACAGGATGTTCCTATTAGAAGCTAGCGATTTTTTCCTAGCAGCTCACCCATTTGCACACTGTACTCCCAAGTAATGACAAAGCACGGTTATTCCATATCCCTGTGAACCTATTCTGTCACTGTGCTTGAGTTCACCGCAAGCAGCTTCTAGTGGGTCACTTAGTGATCAGCAGCAGATGCGTATCACTGATGGCAATTACTTTTCTTTTTTAGGAAACAGTGCTAGCAGTTCATATAGGTCAGCCTTTTTTTTTTTTTTTTTATGTCCAACTGAGCAGAAGCAAAAATATCTTCGTAAATATTCTGCCCTCCCTTGCAAAATCTCTGTTGAAGGCTGGGTCTTGCTGTTGTGCTGAAAGGCTACCCAAACTGTGCAGAGCAAGAGATTGGAGAATAACTACATTAGGCATTGAACTTTTCCCCTGGCCTGATAATGTCTGATCAGCATCTCAGAAGTATTCCTTCTCTAAAGTAAAGGCTGTGCAGGTATCGTCAGTGGCATTATGACAATTTCTTCAAAACAAAGGTCTGGCCAGGATGGAGGGTCTTGAACCCAAGAAAAGAGCGAAAGGCAAAGCTTGTACGCAGATGCAGCCCATTCCCAGCCACCCTGGTTTTCAGCGGTCTTTGGATTACATCCCCGATGCCCAGGAGCCTGCGGCAAGCATAGCCAAATTACGGGGCTGCTGAGTCCCTTGGGACCAGCTGCTTCCTCAACCCTCCTGTGAAACAGCAGTGTTCAGCGGGAGCCGACAATATCTCCCGCTTTGGTGTGCGTTCCCATCCGGAGCTCACCGCTCCCCTTGAGTCCCAGCATCACAGGTTAGGCTTTTCTTGGCACCTGAAGGTTTCCGTGCAATTTGCAGGGTGACGGGAGGCTGGTTCCCCTCCTCCAGGATAATGGTGAGAGAGTGCTTACTCACTCTTTCTGATCTCTGAGTTAGAGGTGGAATTACTGAGGCCGTACCACAAAGCTGTGTAAAAGGAAGGAGGACATAGTTGACCTTTGGCTGGTTTTACAAGTGAGAACCTTTTGGCTGGTGTACGGTTTAAAATGGCCTAGCCTCTTGGAGGGTACTCAACAGAAACAGGAGCTGGACTGGTTTTCTCTGATGCTTATTTTGCACATTCTTTGCCCTTGTCTCTTGACCCTGTCCAGGTCTTAATGTAGCAGAGCTGCAGGTTCTGTTGCTTTTGCAGTATTAAGAAAAAAAAAAAATTATGTGTCCTTTATACAGAATAGGTTTTCCTCTCTCTTCCCTGTTTTGAAAAAATCAATAGGCATGACTACTTGGGACTGAGCGTAGATCGCTTTGGAGGGCGATGGTCTGTATTTGGAACTACTGACAACAACTGAATTTGTCTCTGAGAATCAGTGCCTGGGATGGGTCATAGTTATGTGGCCTGTCCAGCAGTCGGGAGCTGTGCAGCAGAGGTAGACAGATGTGTCTGTCGGCTCTTAACCAGGCCAAAATTGCACTTTCTGTGCATTAGGGTACATACAGCAGAATTTGGAGTTCTTTGATGTATTTTCCTACAACAAACGGACTTTCCCTGATTTCCTTTTGCTGGAGTGTTTCAGTCTTTTTTTTTTTTT
>VZTL01060049.1:60679-84086 GCA_013400535.1 Scopus umbretta
TTCTTTTTGTGCATTAAGCTGCAGCGTACCCTGGTGGGTAGTAGGGGCTAAATTCTGGCCTAAAATAAGCAGGTGTAAAGTTAGCAGAGTTATAGCCACTTAGGCTAAACCTGACTTGGGCCCTGTGCCTGCCCTGCTCCCTTGCCAAAGCAGAAATTGCCATTCCTGGTTTTTTTTTCCTTCTCCCCTGGCCCTGGTCTGCGATCATTCTCTGTGATGCAGTATCTGCCTCCTGATCTCTTGTGTTGGTACACAGCAAACGGATGAGCAAACCATTGACAAAGTCCTGATGGTAGCGGGGGTGATGATGAATTGGGGGCCGTTACAGCAGGTATTGTGTGCATTCTACCAGCTGACACCGAACTTCCCTTCTAATGCCAGTTGCCTTCTATCATCTGGTAAACGGATTGGATGCAGGCTTCTTCCAATTAAAGGCAGTGAGGTCATATACTTCCTAATTACAGGCTAGCCCATTGTGTCTAAATGTGACAGACATGTGCTTGGAAAATTGCTTTTAATGCCTAAATAAACATGATGAACTAAATGGCAGATTTGAATCGTAATTGAAAGTGCTCAGCCTCTTGAATTTTGCACTGACTTTCTGATAGCCACTTGTACTGCTGACCACCCCCACTTGGGGATGCTTTGTTCTTGGCATAGCAATGCTATTATGTCGCGTGTGGGCCCTCACCCTTTCCCTTTCTCTGGGACATTAGTGTTTTACAAACATATGCAGCAGGATCACACAACGGAGAGCGATGCAGCTGTCCTAGAGAAGGAGGTAAGGACTGCAGAAGCAGAGGCAAATTGAGTTCATACCAACAGCAAGAGCGGGCGAGCGAGCAAGCCTAGGACAATGCGAGTACAACGGTACAACACAGGATGGCTTGACAGAGAAACTCTGAGTATTCCTAAGAAATCACGAGTGACTGCCGTCTCTGTCCGGGCTGGGAGATGTCTCCGCATGGGAAAATTCTGCTTCCAGGTACTTGGGGAGAAATCTGGACTGTTTCCAGACAAGCAAAACCACTCTCTCTTAATTCAGACCACAAGCATAACATTGCCCTCCTGTACTAAAACTTTGAACAAGAGAGGATAAGATCTGTTTAGATATTCAGGAACAATCTTTTGGGGATATATGTATGTTAAATAATACACTTAATGCTGGACCAAAGGCAATAGAAGTGTTGCATTTTATCTGACACCAAAGGCAAAATCCTCAGTTTCCCAGGCACCTTGCTATTGCTTGCATATGTATTAGTTTCTATTGGTAGCATTCCCTGCAGGATTGTCTAAACTGGCTAAAGCCTCGCTTGCTTTTTTCCCGTGTTTTATAATGGTTGGCAATATTCAGTGTTCACTAACAGTCATAAATGCCTGCTGTGCCTGGCTCTGCTCTGCTTCTGCTCCATTCGTTCCCTAGGGCTAAGACTGTGATTGAAGGTTTGAATCTGAGTGAGGCAACTGAGATTATCTGTGAAAATCAATACCCTCCTGATGGTGTCCAGAATAGATGGTGCCATTGCAGAATGAATATGGAGAAGTTGTGACCATAGCCACAAGGGTTCTCCAGCTCCCGTGATCTCAGGTCATGATTCAGCCAGCCGCTTAGATGCGTGCCAGGCTTTAGCGTGATGGCTAACGTGCTTGAGGCTGGGCCTGTGATGAAGTGCTCTGCTACCACGCAACCTGAATTCTTTGAACCAGTTTAGACTGACATCCTGCAAAGCCCTGAAGCTTTCACTTGAAGACGGCATGCAGTCTTGTTGGGTCCCTCCGAATCCGGGTATCCTGAAGTCCTTCCTGGCTCCCAGACGCAGGCAAGCGCTTTGCCCAGGTATGTGTTGGAAGGGGAGCTGAATGCACATTTGTATCCCACCCTGTGTTTCTAGCAACGTGTCTCACTCAGTGTGCAGATGCCACTAATGACCTCAACAGAATCGCACAGGTACCTTGAGTTAAACCTGAGCAGAAGGATTTTTGGCACAGCAGGACGGGGAAAAGGTTTTTGGGTTTTAAAGTGAGGAATAGCTGGAAGACAAGGGTTTCTGTCAGGTCAAAGCCCCATAAAAAGATCAGGACTTTGTATATGGAGTGACTTGGTTTTATCTTCTCTTCCAAGCAATGCTAAGATGAGAAAAGGCTTAGATCAGGAGAGCGGGTATTGACTGCGGCGTGTATCGCTCGTTTTCAGCGTCCGATTGTCACATGAGCCTTCAGTACTGTACCCTATTTGACGGGTGCACATATTTGCTGGCTTTAAAATAATATATAATCTAATCAAGCCTTCTGCTGCTCAGAAGTAAGCAGCCTTCCCATCAGGAGCGGGGAGGCCATGTTTTTAAATCGGTGGAGCTGGTAATGGGCATGGTGAAATTTGTGGTGAAGTGACGACTGGGCCCCAAGCTGGCTCAGGCAAGGAATATCATTTAGTCTGTTTGAAATGCTGCAGCGAGGCAGTGTCTGGTAGATCCAGTTTTAGCATGCCCTCGTATATGGATACAGCATAAATATGTGCATAACTTCAAGACTGCAAGCAGCTCTCTTCATATTGGTGCTTGAGGTTATATGCCAGCATAAGCACCCAGCTGGGCTGAGACTTATATTGGCAGGTATTTTCCTGTCGAACAGATCAGCATATTTGCCTCGTGCTTCATTGCCTGAATCGTTTAATGCTGCCTGAACAGAGAGTACCGTCTTCCTGCCCCCTTGTAGGGACAAGCTCTCTGATGCAGGGCCAAAGCGATTCCCTCTGCAAGCAGTATTTTATCTTTGGAACTGATGGGTGTCAAACTTACGATGGTGTCAAGACAGATGCGAAGTGCTTGGGGCTCGCAGTAATATATGGTGCCCTGTTGTTTTATGTTGATAGCACACTGGTACAATTTACGTCAGCTATTCTGTCTTACCTTGAACTGTACGGTACAGCAGCTGTTTACTTTATATTTACAGCACTATAACTATTTAGGCTGTGCTTTTGACAAGCACAGGCATATTTCATGGTGTTCTGCATCCTCTTGGAGTCCGGTAGACCAACCGCATGGACTGATGACGAGAGACTTGGCAAGAAAGAGCTAGCTTGAGAGAGTCAGAGAAGGGGTCAGCTCTGAAGATGTGGTATAAATTGCTGTTGAAGTAAAATGTTTGTTCTCTCCAAGCAGTCACCTATCTTCATGACACTTGCAGAAGCTTAACTGTCTTAAAGAGTGTCAGCGCTCGCTCAGATTAGCTTACAGTAGTCTAGTATGCGCAAAAGTTACTGCAGAGTCTGAATGGTTTTTGGTTTCTTTTTTCCATGGGAAACCGTGTTAAAAGTTAAAAATGTGAGTAAGATACGGGAGCGTTCATAACGAAACTAGGTGGGAGCTGTTGTTGAATCCGAGCTGTCATTTTATACATTGCTGAATCAGAGCCTTAGATCAGGTGTGCCAAAGCATGAAATGAAGGCTTCATTACCCCAAGATGTGTGCGATATCCTGGCATGGGAGAAGGGCTGTTTGTTGCAGCTCTGCAGAGGATTTCTGTCCTTTGCAAATGATGTGCCATCAACACTGTTTATTTGGCACAAGGTGAGGACATTAGAGGAAAAAACAGGTCTTGCCAGCAAGGGCTTCATTCCTAGGGTCTAGATTTAATAGTATCAACCAATCCATTTTAAACGACCTGGCTGCTCAGGCACAGGGTTTTCTGGGAGACAAGGAATGCTCAGGCAGCCAAAATAATAGCTTTGATCTCTGTAACTTTTTCTAAGGCTTGGTGAATGCCATGCAAATGCAGGATGCTCCTGCCCATGGTGGGTATATTTGTCTTAGCAGGAATGAAAGGGAGATTTCCCTGAGAACTTTGGAGGTAAGTCTCCTGCTCTGCCGCAGGCTCCTTGTGTGAGCTTGGGTTAGTCACTTAGGTCAAAATCCTCAGACGTATTTGCATGTTGACTTCTGAGTGATTTTTTTATGTGATAGAGGCTGAAGCTTCTTTGACAGTCTGGATCCTACTCTCTTGGGCTTCACTGACGCTGTTTTCCTGGCTGTACTTGAAATGTACCTGGGCGAACCTGCTACCGTCTGCGAGAATTGTGTTTTCCTCCCTCATCAGGGTGTTGTGACGATAAACACAGCAAAGATTGCAAAGTGCTTACTTGATAATAGGAGCCATATAACTACCTGACATGGATAAGCTGCTCTTTTGTGCACGTGTCTGGTGAGGAAAAGCATTATTTATCCTTGCAGCATCCTCTGAGAATCGAGAGCTCCCTCTGGGCTTCACCTGATGCCTTTAGGCTGATTACTGCCAACCCTGCGGTCATCCTCTACCTTATTCCCACACACTATAACCCATTAGCTCTTCTGCTCACTAGATTTTATTTACAGTGGCCACCACCTCCTCTGCTGCATCGTGTGTAGGACCCTCCTTTCTATCTCTGCACAGCCCCATTGTACAAAAGCAAGTCGATGACTGAGGTTTGCTGTTTCTTCTCTGTCCAGATGGTCACTCTGAGCCTCACTTGACCTCTCAAGTACAGGCTCTGGACTCAAAAGCAGGAATTAGCAGGCTTCGTCTTCTCCTTCGCAACAAACTGTGAAGAGCTTCAGCAGGAGGTTGGCCTCAGGGAGAGGCAATGTATCGGAACACATTACAAAAGACACTTCATGCAAGAAACATGAGTAAGTCGATGAATTATTGTTTTTCTGCCTGTAGCTGGAACTTGCTTTCCAGCAGGGTTGGAGGGCCCAAAGACCCCTGCTGAAAAAGAGAACTCCCTGGGGTGTCTCGGGCAAATGTTTTTCATTCACCGGGGCCGCTTTCTCTTGAGCGGGCGAGGTGACACTTTCAATCCTTTTCACTCCGCCCTGCCTGCCCCTTTTGAGCCTGTCCCTGAGAGCCCATTCCCTGCAGTAGGTGGGAGAGTAGATACCACTTGCCATGACTTTTGTTCACACCAGCAGTGAACGGTGGTGATGAAATGCTGATGGAAAGGGCGGCACTTGCTCCTCTGGACTAAACGATGAAAGCAAGCAGCTACAGTTTTAGCAATAAAGGCAAAACTTGGCCTCTGTGTAACAGCAGGGAGTTGAGATGAGTTGTCTGTAAATGCTTCCAGCACTGTATGAGTTTGAGGCTGGGCTCAATGGCTTGGAGCATATCTCCACAGTGGCAGATAGAAGTCATTATTGACATCACCATCAGTGTGTGGATACTGGCTGGAAGAGGGTCAATCTGGTGTTAATTCTCCCTAATTAGTGTAAGGCTATGTGATGGTTTGGTACTCACCTGTTTTGCCTCTGTATTTCCTCCTATAATGGATCTTTCTTTTCTAAATGCTTTCACGTACTGGAGTCAATAAATTTATCTTATATTTATTGCCCTGTGCACAGGTGTATGTTCTGTTACCTATGTGGGCTTCCTACAGGGCATGGTAAGGTTACTGCCTCCTTCCAGAGAAGCGATTTCAAACAGCCAGTGCAAAGTTAAACTCCATGCTCTTGAGTATCAGAGAGGCTTTTGGCATCCGGAAAGCTAGGACAAAGTTGACAAGCGTAAAAAGTCCTCAGAGAGCCTAAGAACGTACGGCCACTTGATATTCCTTGTTGCTTCTTGTTCTCTTTGACGCCTTTCAAGTCACAGCTTTTTTTTGGTGGGGTTTTTTTTGGTGTTTGGATTTTGGTTGTAGGCTTTTGTTTGTTTATTTTATTTTATTTTATTTTAGTGCAGAAGGTAGCATTTAAAAAAGATGATCTCCTGGGCGTTTTTATAAAAAATAGTCTTTATGATCACTGTTATATATTTCAGCCCTGGTTCTGTGCTGGTGGAAACAGTTGGGAGTCAATTTCTGTTTGCTTTGTTTGTTTGTTTATCTTCTATCATCACAGCACAGTCTTGGATCCTCCAAAATCTGCTTTTTCTCCTCTTGCTTGACGATAGTGTAAAAGCAGCTGTTCACCTCAGCAAATCTTAATCAGCTCAAAGTTTTGAATATAATGGGTCAGAGCCTGCTGTCAGTTTTAGGGCATATAGTTGCAGTGACAACTTTATGGCTTCAAAGGTTTCCAGTAGGTTTGGGTGTAAACCCCAAATTTGACCAGTTTCCCTGTAAACCTCCGGGCTGGGTTCTGGAATCAGATACAAACCTTTTCCTAAAACTGTACCTGCCGTTGTCCCCAGGCTGAGGTTTTACCTAAGCAGGTGGTATGTAAAACCTGAGGATTTCAGCGCTTGGCTCTACAGCTAGCAGCTCTCTCAAAATGTAGGTTATCAAACATAGAAGCCAGCAGCCAGCACAGAGAAAAGCATACTGTGGAAGTCAAAAGGTTTCAGAAAAGACGTTCTTAAATTTCAAGTGTCACTATTGGCAAGATAGTGTGCTAGTGCTGTCTGCGTGTGTCAGCTTTAGGAAAAGAATGCCTGTCTCCTGAATCGCCGTCCAATGTAACAGCAAGATCATCCTGTTTTTGAAATGATGGCATTTTAATCAATTGGAAAAAGCAGCTTGAGCTGGCAAAGTTCCTCTTCTTTCTCCCCCTTTTTTTCTCCCCTTTCCAGCACTCATTCAGTGCAGCTAAACTGTGGCCAGAAAGATTTTGCAGAGAGCAGTTCCAACAATATTCTCTCCAGAACCGAGACACCCTCCACTCCTTATTTCTGCCAGCAGCAAATTTTTAGGAGTGATTTATAAAGTCCCAGGCCTGGGGGCTTTGTAATGGAAATGCTGACAGACCCTTAACTGTAGCATTGTGAAATGCAATGCTGTAATACAATGAATAATATTCATGAATCTGCCATAATGCTGGATATTATCACTCATTACCATTGTAAGAAAGGGGTGATTAAACTAATAGTTACTGAGAGACATTTCTGGTGACAGGAGGCAATGATTAGAATGAACTGACTTCAATATACATTTAGAACTGGGAATAATGGGATGTGGCAGGAAGCCAATAAGTGAACATGGCCCACAGCTCTGATCAATGAATTACTTTTTTTCCGCTTTACAGCAGTACATGGTATTTAATGAAAAATCAATAGCCCCCTGTAATTCAAAACCGTAATCAATCGTTTGACCTGAAGCTTTCCCTTTTTTTTCTTTTTTCCTTTCCCCGCTTCCCCTACCAGGGAAGATGTCTTCGGCTGACGACACAGTTCAGTTGCAAGGTGCAGTACTTCACAAGGCTCGCAGAAGGAACCCGACACAGGTCTGCTGCAATTTATACCAGCTGCAACATACATATTCATATGGAAAATTTGGGGATGGGCTTGGTCAGATTTTGCTGCAGCCTCGCCATCCTTCTGTCACGGCCAAGATGGGAAGGTGAAATGAGAACTCTTTGCTCCCGCTTTACCCTCTCGTCACAAGCCGCAAGGAGCTTCATGGCAATCGGTTCCATTCAGATCTGGCATGAAGGCATCTGTGGCCTGAGGCAAGCTGAGACTGGTTGGCCCCTTTCTTCAGGATTGTCCTGGTTTCGGCTGGGATAGAGTTAATATTCTTACTAGTAGCTGGCGTAGCACTGGGTTTTGGATTTAGTATGAGAATAACACTGACAACACACTGATGTTTTGGTTGCTGCCAAGCAGTGCTGACACTAGTCACGGACTTATTTTTCCAGCTCCCCATGCTCTGCCAGGGGCACAAGGAGCTGGGAGGGGGCACAGCCAGGACAGCTGACCCAAACTGGCCACAGGACTATTCCATACCATACGGCGTCATGCTCAGTATAGAAACTGTGGGAGTTGGTGGGGGGGCAGCGATCGCTGCTCGAGGACGGGCTGGGCATCGGTCAGCGGGTGGGGAGCAAGTGCATCGCTTGTTTTTTTTTCTTCCTCAGGTGGTTTTGTTTCTCTCTCTCTCGTTCTCCTTTTCATTACAGCTTTTATTACTATTGCTGTTACTGTTGCTATTATTTTATTTCAATTATTAAACTGTTCTTATCTCAACCCACGAGTTTTTTTTTTTTACTTTTACCCTTGGTGCTTGGTTGCCAACAGTGGCTAAACCACAACAAGGCTGCAGCTGCTTGTGCAACCCAGTGTCAAGAAACACTTTTGCTGCTCCAGGCAGCTGCCTTCCCTGCCTGTGTGAGAGACAGCCTGCGTCCGCCCCTGCCTTTTATTGCAGCTGGTCAGAAGGACTCTCTAGTTAGTGAAGCAACCTTCTGGAGAGGTCTGTTGGGATGTCCCCGAAGTCCTTTCACAACTGCAGATGATGGCTCATAGGTGTTCAGTGATGCTGCAGGCATTGTACTGTTTCTTAAAGGCAAGGTCTTCCCACCAGGAAATACTCGGGCAAAGTAGGTCCTTTGGATTCAGCGGAGCTCTGTCAGTTGACACCATTGGCTCTGATCTGTTAAACCTCTGCTTTCTATAGGTGTGAATTAATTCAGCTTTGTTTTGAGCACAGTGACAGAGGCACAAGTGAAAGAAAAATAATGCAATTGAGTGCATGTCTTTCAGAAAAGTCAGAGCCATGCTTTTGGCATGTAGGTAGGTCATGTCATCAGTGCCTTAAGGCCTCTTGTGCCTGTCAAGGCTGTCAGAGGGGCTTATTTTAAGCATCAGGGGAAGGGAGGAACTCAGTGTTGGAAATAGGTAGGAAATCCACCTGGACCGTTAGTGCTTCTTGGCTTAGAAAGAAAGATGCATAACTCTGGCTGTTGGGGCAGGTTCTGTGTCCTGGTTCCAGATGGGATAGAGTTAATTTTCTTCCTAGTAGCTAGCATAGAGCTGTGTTTTGGATTTAGTATGAGAATAATGTTGACAACACACTGATGTTTCAGTTGTTGCTCAGTAGGGTTTACACTAGTCTAGGACTCTTTCAGCTTCCCATGCTCTGCCAGGGGCACAAGAAGCTGGGAGGGGGCACAGCTGGGACAGCTGACCCCAACTGCCCACAGGGCTATTCCATGCCAAATGACCTCATGCTCAGTATAGAAACTGGGGGAGCTGGCTGGGGAGCAGTGATCGCTGCTCGGGGCTGGGCTGGGCATCGGTCAGCGGGTGGGGAGCAATGGCATTGTGCATCACATGGTTTGTATATTCTTTTGTCATTACTATTGTTGTCTCTTCCTCTGCTGTCCTATGAAACTGCCTTCATGTCAACCTGCAGGTTATACTTTTTTTCCCCCAGTTCTCTCCCCCATCCCATTGGGAGTGGGGGACGGTGAGCAAGCGGCTGTGTGGTGCTTAGTTACTGACTGCGATTAAACCATGACATTCTGTTATGCATTACAGGAAAAAAGTTTTCTGTCTGAATTTTGCTGTGAAGTTGAAGAGATGTTGCTGGTAATGTTATCTATCCAGGGCCTTACCAGGCGAAGCTGAGACCAGTTGTGATGTTGGGCTTATATGCAATTGCTCTGGATTTGCATCAGTGAGAAGAAGAAGAAAAATGTCTGGCACCTCAGCAGCATCTTGTTAAAAAGGTTAGTGTAGCTGATGAGCAGCATTTCCATCCCAAAGCTAACCCATTTCTATGAACCAATAATAAAACCCTACTCTCAGCAAGTTCCCAGAAAGGACAGATTTTGGGAAGCTAGGATTTTATTCGAGAGCTCCTTGAGTGGTTTTTTTTTCTTCAGGTTTTTTTTGGTGTGTCTTTTCCTCTCCCTTCCTGGCTTCTTGCTCTAGTCTTGTCAGCAACTACCAGCATCGAACATCGTCTCCAAGGGAAGAAAATGAAGCATCGACAATGGCAAAGACCTGCCTACTGCAGGATTGTTCCTAACAGCCTGTTCCTGGCTGGTTTACTCAGCCTACTTCTAAATGATTCAGTGACAAAGTTACACCCTTTTCCATTCCAAGACAGCTCATAAATGGGAAGGTTTTTGCTCATAACCGAAGCTCTAAGATACCGTCTCAGTATGTTGGTTTTGGTCCCCCTTTAACCACCGACTAAGCAGTTTTCTTCCTTAATGCATTAGAAAGATAAATGGGTTAAGCTAAAATTTACAGCATCTCTCTGGTTCCTGGCTGCCCACACCCACCCTTACCCCCCTGCTATTTGTTGTAGCGCGTGAGGAGAAGAGAGCAAGCGTGTCTCTTGGGTTTGACGGCTCCCTTCTGCTTCTCCGTCTTCTGTGGCCGCTGCTTTGCCTGTTAGCTGAATGGCTGATTTCCTGGCACAGGGACAGCGCCGGTCCCTTGGCTGGAAGCTGAGCACACGCAGTATTGCCAGGCAACACTTTCCCATGGATTGTGTGTGCCACAACTTTTGCTTGGTGTCGTGTGCTGCAGTCTTCCTATTTTTCTTTCTATCTGGCAAAAATGCATGTGCCTCAGGACTTGGGAGTGAGTGGGTAGGAATAGGATCTTAGGGGGCTAGGGGAGATGCTCAGGTGGAGGGGCCAGGTTTCCTTAGGGGCAGAGATTGAGTCAGAAAAGCATGTGCATTTGGGTCTGTTTCAGAGTTTTGGGTGGAAGCTGGCCTGTAAAAGAATATTCCACGTCATAGCCGCACACATGCCTGGATGCTTCTCTCATGAGAGCGTTGATTGCTTCCCTGTCTGCTGACACGCTGGGCCAGCATCTGTCATTGCGCTCTACGAACCTTGGCTGGACGCAGCAGGTACGGCCGGAGGCAGGCTAACCTCAGGTGAAAACAAAGTGCTTTGAGCAGGTCTTCCACACTGCTGATTTAGGTTCCCGCTCTTTCTCCTTCATTTTCTCAACAGTGCTTTACCTTACATGACTGGTACTCCCTGTGTAACATCTTACTGACCTCTTAGCTTTGAAACACAACTCTTGGTTTGAGGAAGAGCTCCCTGTATTCATAGACTGCTCTTGAGAGGTATCGGTGGGGGGAAAAAGGGTTTGTGGGAAGGTGGGAAAAATTGAGGCGATCCTTGCAGGGCTGCCCAGCAAACTCCCCTTTGTTGAGTGGCCTATGCATTTGTTAATTGTTACATTCTCCTACGGAAAATAGATCCCATCCTGTAATACCTTGTTTGGTGTTAGACCTTGCTCTCTACTTGGAATATAGGAGTTCCATTGCAAGGTGTGCAGGCAGATATAGTCAAGGACTTACTATACTCTGTTGGAATGAGTTTGGGTTCTGGACTTCTCTGGTCCAAAAGGGCTAACAAGATGATTCCTTGCCCTGTCCTAATGCTATTGAGACTTGGGACAAGGGGATTGGGTTTCACCCAGAAAGAACATGTTCTGGGATAGCTGAGCAGCAGTAGTTTTGAGGTTGATCCTGAATCTGTTCCCAAACTGGGAGAGAGACATGAACACAGCGCTTGTAAAACGTTCACGCTACTTTTATACGTCCCAGGCTCTGAAGATGGGCTTATGGCTTTTATTCCTCTTTGATTCCAGTAGCATGAGTAGTGACGCTGTTGTGCTGCTATGGGCACAAGCCAAGCGGTCTCTGCTGTGGCTCCTTTTTTGTCCCGTGTTTACCAGACCTTTGCTGCTGTTTAGTCTGAAAGAGGACTGGACAAGGGCTTTAGGATTTGGCTTCAGCAGAGATGAGGCCTTAAACGCAAGGACAGTGGAGAGAGTGAAACCATCTTTCCTCAAGAGCTCACTCCCCACTGCCACAGCCGAGCCTGCCACCAGAGCTGCATCGGTGGCTCTGAACTGGCCACCCGGTCACTGAAACGGTGGGTAGCAGGTACCACCTCAGATACAGCAGGGAAGCAGTAATGCTACGAATAGCAGTGTTGTGAGTCAGAGAGGCAGTGAAACTCTCAGTCTGGACGTTGCAAACCTTGTCCCGCCAACGGAGTGAGTGAATTTGCAATAACACTGCAATTGCTGCAATGGCAGCTTGTCAGGCGGCTCCTGGAGCAACGAGAAGCTCTCAAGCTGTGGTAAATACACTCTGCATCGCAATTATGTAAGAGACCACGTCCTGTCCTGAGCTCATTTGCTAAACAAAAAGAGCCAGCTCCTCCGCTGGTGTCAACTGGGGTAGCACCGCTGACTTGGGTGGACGAGGGCTTCACCCTGGGATGATTCTCTGAAGTCTCGCTATCAATCTCTTCGTCGAGTCTCGTGCCGTCAAGAGGTGAACCTGTATTTTTTTACCTTCTGCTGCACGACTTAATTGATTTCTATTTTTTTTTAAATACTATTTGTTAATTCACATTGAGTATTTGGTCGAGCAATTATATGCATGGCCATATTGTGTGACTGCAGCAGTCTGGTGCAGTGCAAGGAATGCCACATCATGTGAGACGTTTCATCTCCACGAGTAACCTAGTCACTGTGGTAAATGAATACATGAATACAGTACATCCAGGAGAGATTAAACGTATTGACTGGTGCCTCTAGTCACCATACAAATGTCATTGTTTTTTAATTTCCCCCCCGCCCCCCTTCTTGTTTTCCCGACACATTTTGGTCCCCTTTTTGCTTCTCCCCTTTTCCCTTAAGTAGAGATGACACAGATCAATACCTTTGATGGAAAGTAATAATCAGGCCTATTAAGTGACAAAGGTTTACTCTGTAACAGCTGTGCTGGCGGGAGAGGAGAGCTTGTCTGACTAATGAATCATGAAACAATCAGGCAGTAGCCATTTGTGTTTAGATCTGTAAATATGGTGTGGTTCAAGTGCCAGACCATCTCCAGCACTCCAGCTGGGGGCACAGATGGTCCACATTCAGAACAGCACAAGTGCAGAGAAAAGCTTTCCCCCCTTCCCCCTCTCCCTCTCTGTCCCATACTGCCCCGCTCAAAGGAACAGATCCGCTAGCTTGAGGATGAACTTGTGTTGCGGGCAGGAGTCGTACCATTGGCCTTTCAGACCGAGCAGCTCCCAGCAAAATGCGTGCTCCCTTGCTTGTCCGAGGGGGAAAAAAAGACAGGAAGACCCTCAAATTCTGCATGCCGTATAAGGGACTCCTATGTTTTGGACTAAAAACTGGGGTTTGTTCCTTGCTTTCTACCCCTTTGATTTCTTCTTCGTGCTCTACTGACAGATTTCCTTCTGAAAGGCACGATGGCGTCAACTTGTTAGCTCCTAAAGAGCAAGCGAGTGGCACATCAGGAATTGGAAGCTGAAGCGCAGGAGCACGGGCCCAGTGAGAGAGGGAGAGAAATAAATTTGTCAGGGAGTTCAGGCTGTTTCCCCTTTCTGACTTCAGCTGAGAGTGCTGCCTCCAGTAATGGTTGTTGATGCAGCTTTTCTCTTCACCTCCTACGGGAGGCCGGGGATCCCGGCTAACGCTGAAGATGCTTCTGATGCTTTTTTTTTTTTTATTTTGCTTATCCCCCAGAGCTGGTACCATGATAACGGATATGTGTTGAGTGTTTTCTCACCTGCAAGGAAAACAGCAAGTCAAGTAGTGCTGTTTAAGTAAAATATAAGTTGTTCAATTCTGACAGGTTTCATTGTTTTAGATACAGACCTGAATGCAGTGAATTAGAGTGGCCTGCTTTTCTGTTATCTGTTCCACTGATGGAACTCCAGAGAACCCAAACAACGGGAGAAAGTGTAATACAGAAATAATAACAATTTCAGGCCACAGAGCTCTCCCTTTTATCGGTGTGTGCCGTTGGATGCTTAATTGCCCATTGCAAGTAAGCTTACTACTCTGGAACATTTATTTTCTTTCACAGCACATGTACATGTTCGTATGCATGTGCGTTTATAGATATATGCAATGCATTTGCTTTCTGTAAGCTCCTTAATCCAAGCGCTTTGGAGCTGGACCTCAGTTTGGCTTAGTGAAAGAGGCTGTCGCTGCAGTGGGGCAGCTGCTATTGCAAATATGTCTTCTTTGGACAGGCTTCTGATTTCTTTTGCTGCAAATAGGTAATTTAGCACAAGGTGAAACAAAGAAATAGCATTACGTATGGTACGCCACAATTCACTCGCTGACCGAAGCACGGTCGTGACAAAAGCAGAAACAGGGGAGCGTGCAGCTAACTGATTGCCTGGAATTAGCGCTTTTTGGAGTAGCGAGGCTGCGTTGCTGAGATAACATTTGCATAAATACATGTTTGTCTCTACTCTGTGAGAATTATGGGGTGTACTTGAAAGCATTTTAAAAAGGTTTTCATTGTCTTTTTGTTGTCTTCTAACAGGGGAGATGGTGGTGGGATGCCATTGTCCATATCGGTCGGTGGGAGGAAATGGTGAATTACTAGCACTGCGATCTGCTGTTCAGACCTCTCTGAAGAAGGCAGTACTGGCAGAAGTGATGGTACGACTTGCAAATTCTTATTTTAATGTTTATTTATCTTAGGGGTATCAAGTTAGCTAGCATCCCTGCTCATTGTTGTTGAGTTCTGTTACAGGTTGCCACTCCCTCAGCAGCTTCCTGGCTGCTGCGGGGAACTGCTACCTTGGAGGAAATGTCTTTCCACGGGGTCTTGCCTGAGACTCCAGCTCCGCCTAGGCAGTCCTGTATGCTTTTGTCTTGTTCTGGCCTGCATCTTCTGTGATTGTTCCTGCTCAGACAGAAATGCATTGCAAACGTGAGTCAGTGAAGGCATTTCACCTCTTGTTAATTTATGTGTGTTTCACTCTTTCACTCTGTGTAAAAGCTCGACAGGGCACAAGCCAGTGAAAAGACACATCCCTGTTTTCAAGTGAAAAACGGATAGGTTGCTCTGCGTACATTCTAGCTGCTTCTGTCACTCTGGCAGCCTACAAGAGCCAGAAACATAAAAGGCCGTGTGGTGTCCGAAACCTCCCAGCTAAATCACCCCATCAGCTGCTTGAAGGTTGAAACATGTGCAAAGAATGGAGCAGACTACAGACACTTGCCCTGTAAAGTCTGCTTTCTGCTATACACTAGGAAAAAAAATTTGAGGGGTCTCAGTAAATGGATCTCTGCTGGCAGGCCCAAGAGTTGAAGTTGGTCTTTTCCTCTTCCCTACAAAGGGTCAGAATACAGATCTCATTGTAAGCACCCCCTGCTCAGTACAAATGACCTAAAATGTCGTGGCATTCCATCACCTGCATTTTGCACTGTCTGAAGTGCACTCTGCGAGTTTAGCTGTGCTAAAGAACCGTACAGACCTGCTTGACTTGTAAAACTGTAAACAAGAGAGAGAGGGTGATGGTTGGCCTGGCCTGAGATGGTTTTTCATCGCTCCGTGTCCTAGTGGAAGGCTGGTTTTGACTCTGATCCTCTCTCTCCCTCCGTTGGGTGAAAAGGGCTTTGGGGCTGAGGTTACTACAGACCAACGCATCTCAGTGCAATCTACTCACAGGAATTATGTTCCTGAACCCAGAAGCAAACATCTACTTTCTGTGTCTCAACTGAGTTGGAGAACAGCATGTGGCACTGGGAAAAATACTTTAATTCAGATGACTTTAAAAAGAAAGCTCTCTAAAGTGTAAAGTGAGGCCAAAGTGACAGAAAAGCACTGGAGAGACGCACGAAGGCTGCCTGACGCTAGCCACAGCGCAGTCCTTCAGCTGCTGGAGGTTGCCTGGTAGCCCTCCTGACGTACAGGAAGGAGGTTTGGCTTCTTGTCTGACAAGGCCTCGGCCCACAATGTTTACCCTTGCAGGGCTTTTTCACAAGTGTGTAGAAGCCCCTCAGCCTTGATAACTCAGGATGACGTAGTCTGAAATAGGGATAAAGGGCAAAAGGGGAGAGGGAGCGGACTCTTTTCTCTTTCCTTTCTTTTTTTTAAGCCATTATTTTGTGTGGACAAAGGAGCAAGTTTGCCAAAACCCTAAGAAATACAGATTTTTTGGATGTCAACAATAGTACCATTCTTTCCAAAAATCACATTATGTCCCACCTCATTTGAGCTGTTGAATGGTTATGTTATGCAAAAAGGTGGATGAGAGAGAAAAGCCCCCAAACTCTTTCAGCTACATCAGTGCAATCAATAAAGCTCACAAAGGTAATTATTCTCTGATTTAAGACCTGCTTTTCTCTTTGCACTATTATTTGCTTGCACTGACCAAAATGCTTTTGGGAACAAAAAGAAGTTTAAACTCATATAAAAATAATTTCTCCAGGAAGTCATTTTCATCCTTCTCTTGTCCGATAACCCTTCTTTCCTTTCTTCTTGTTCTTCTTTTAGGGAGGGGAAAAATATCTTTTTTTTTTCTTTTTCTTTTTTTTTTTTTTCTCATGAGTAAGGCTTAATTTTGCTTTTTGAAGGCATCTTCTTAGAAAAAGTGACTGAGGCCGTGCACAGCTGGCTTTTGAAAATTGAGTTTCTGCTGAAACTTCCCTGCTATTATCTTGACAATCTTATTATTATCAAAGCATGCAAATATTAGGTATGACAATGAATGCTCACGGCAGGGAGGAACATAGCTTGGCTATCAGAGGAAGGGGGCCACTAACAGTTGTGCCCCCTGTTGCAAAAGCCATAATAATTTAATATTCTCATACAGGGAGTCTCCATTTTCTTTGGCCTGCTTAGAGCCGCTGAGTGCGTTGTTTCCTTTTGGTCAAATCACAAGGGCCATTCCTTGAACATTTTGCAAGACTTCAAATAGAGGATCATGCTGATAATGACTTCAGGGCAGGATTTTTTTAAATTTTTTTTTTAACCTCGGAATAAATGATTTAACTATTAAACTGAGCCAGGCTTCTAGCTTTTGAATATAATTTATTTCAAGGTTGTGTTACACTTGTTAGTAGATCAACCGTTTTTCTTCTTTTGCCAACCTGCTTAGCAAAAAATAGGGAAGACAAATCAGCTAAATGTCATCGACTCGCTATATTTGAAGTGTCACATATTGTAATCATTAACTACCAGCTGCATTATCTGGATATGAATTTTATTTTTTAGGACTGTGTTTATTCTCCGCTACTAAAATTCATCAGCATATAGCAAGACATGTTAAATGTCTCATTTTAAAGACAAATAACTTGGCAAATTGGTCAATTAAGTGATTTTAACGGATGTTCTCTCTTCTTTGCACAGATCTGCTGGCTCATATAGAAGTCAGACATCAGGACTTCCATCTTCCTGGAAGACCAGCTCTTCAGAACCAATTTGTCCCATATCCACTTTGAGTCCTGTTCTGATGTGTAGAGGAAGAACTCTACAAAGTGTGAGCTAAGCCTGGCAAAGCTGGCTACTTAAGAGGAATTCTCTGTAGCACGTGAATCAACAATTCAGTTGCTCCCAGCCATCTAAAAACACTTTGCTGGTTTTCAGCAGAATACCTAGGAAACGGAGCCCTGGGCCAATACTGTTGTCTTCAGTAGGGCATTGTTTTACTTGTTTACAGTATGAGAAGGCTGAGTAGCAGATTCTTATTTATCAACCGAACTAAAGGAGCAGGGGCGATACGTGAAAAATTGCAGGCAGTAGCTGCTGCTAACCGGTCATTTAAAAGCTGTTAGGAGGAGTTATCTCTTTCTCTTCCTCACCTTATGCTTGTGTGTATGTCTGCCTGTACAGAGAGTGCATAAAATTTTGCAAGTAGATATGCACCTGAAAAATGTTAAAGATAGCTTAGGCAAAGTTCACCAATAAATACAGTGTTACAGTTTTAAACACATGCTGGCGATTCCCATGACCACAGGGGTCCTGCCTCTTGTTTAACAGCCTGGTGGTCTGAAACATCAAGGTCAGAGTGCATCTATTGGCCTGTGTGTCTATTGTCTGCACTTCTAACTTAGGCTGGCGAAAAAGATAATCGTGTCTGAGCCAACCTCCACTTCCAAGCCCGCACCATTGGAAGGCCGTTCATGAATTATTGTGGGGAGATGCTTCTGCTGGGTGGCCATTTAGAGACAAGGAAGAGAGGCCTCTTTCTCCAAACGTGGGTACCGGGAACAAGGTTTGGGTTAAGTTAGCTGGGGCGTCGGGGTTAACACCCTTGATCTTCCTTTGTTGAAAGTTGTGGGATTTTTGGCAGGCAGAAAGCCAGGGTAGGGAATTCCTGCATTTCCCTGGGGCTTACCAGTGTCCTGGCAGCAGAGACGCAAGCCTCAGTGTGTACAAGGTTGACATTCATTTTTATTGAGAAGTTAGGACCTCTTCTCCTGCTGCAGGTATATATCACACAGACCGTGGTGAACAGGGACTTGCAGGACATGGGGAGATGGACAACATATGGAGAAGCACTTGGAGAGATTTATCTTTTTGATATGCCTGGTATCATGGAGACTAGGAAAACATTTTCCTTGTTGTTCTTGTGGGTCGCTGCACTCATCCATCCCTGTTTGCCTTTGGAAGTCAGTGAAGCTACAGTTGGATACAACTGCAGAGAGGGAGAAGAGCATGGGTTGCTGCTGAATAAGGGGACGCTTGAGGAAATTGAAAAGCAATATATTGCTTAACAGAAGAGATATGCTTGTATATCCTTGTATACTGAGGACCTCACGCCCCTTGTTACAGTCTGTAACGGCAAATGGGGCTTCAGACTGAAAGTAGGGTTTTAGCTATGAATATTTAACGTAGCTCCAGTGAAGTCACTGTGACGGCAGTATCCCCATATTGCTCAGTTGTGCAGTCAGTAGAGTGGGTTTCTTTTTGTTTGGTTGGATTTGGGTTGTTTTTTTTTTTTTTTTGTGGTTGTTGGAAGTCACCCATGAGAACAGAAAGACCTCGCGTTCTGTGAACCCCCATTGCAAGACACACCTAAATAGCGTTGACAAAATTGTCTCTGTAAGAGGGTGTAGGTCCTTATAGGATCTCTTATTTGAATACTCACAGAGTGGCTAGTGCCTTCCTTGGTTTTAACCTTAAGGATATAGGCATCTCCAAGAGCAGCAGTATGCTGGGATAACTTTAAGATGCCAACTTCTGCAAATGGATGCTGTGATGTTTTAATTAAAACTGACATCATACGTAGGTTTCCCCGCTCCCAAGGGAGTTATACTGGCTCCTCACGCTGGTTTTGGCTCATTATCATAACTTGTCTGAAGATCTGTGGCCCAAGATCTGTGGATCGCTTGGAAGGATAACGCTGAGCCCGAGTGCTGTTTTTAATTCAGTGTGTACTGGTGTTGCCAGTAACAAAGTTGGCTAGGGAAAACCGCAGAGTGCAGAAATACCACCTCCACCTTGAAAAGAGTAAAGCATTAAAAGAGGGCTGTAGAGTTCCTGAAGAGCCCAGGGCATCAGTGGGAGGCAGTGACAGAACAGCCCGTCCACAGGGACATCAATGCATTTTTGTTTGTTTCTTACAGAAATGTTATTTCCCAACTCGGAATCAAAGCAGTCTCAGCAGCAGACACTGAGAGGGTCGTTGTTGCTCTCTTCCCTGACAGCAGCATGCCGCCAGCCTCCCCTCCGCTAGCCGAAGCAGTGTAATTACTTGCCTCGTAGCATGTCCAGCAGATCCACCGCAGGGAGCTGGTGCGCTGCTGAAGGGACATGGTCTCTGCTCGCTCCCTGGAGCTCACTGAGAATGAGCTGGGGAAAGCGCTCTTGCGTTTGCTGTGTGAGCAGTCTTTCCTGACTTCTGAGGGGAAAACTTGCCGGGTGGACAGCGGCTGGATTTGCCCCATGGTTGGCCTGTGGGGTAACAGGCCTCTGCTTCAAGGCCCAGACGACACGTATGTATTGCTCCAGAGGAAGGAAAGCATGGGTCCACTTCAAATAAGCAGCACAGCGTCATGGCATGATGGCACAGAGCTGACTGGACCTCTGAGCTGCAGTGACTGCGTACTGACTGACACAGGGCACGAGACCATGCTAAATGAGTACTTTGTACCAACGTCGGGATGCAAATCGAGGAGCGATTCGGTCTGCTGGGTCAGGGGACCGATCGTTGATCCCGCTGCAGAGTCGTGGCCCTATGGTGCGTGGCCAGAGGAGCCCAAGAAGGCGTGCTAAGAACGGGCTTTCTGTTTGATTTATCCCCTCCCCGCCCACCCTGAAGTAATGCTGGACAACAGCGAGTATGACATATATTTCATGTACTCGGACACTACAGTGATGAATTTGGTGTAAGCATCAACGGAGAACAATGGGCAGAGGATGAAGAAAAGGCACCCTGGGCTTAGATGCAGCTGACTCTTGCTAAGCTGCAAGGAAGTCCGTCCTAATCCTTGAAAGATAGGCCTGGCTGGAGGGAAATGAGAATTGCAACAAGTCTGACATAGGTGCCTAGCTGTGAATATCTTCCAGTGCTTTGCTAAGTATTGCTGGGGTCTGAAATACATGCCACTCTGCCACAAGCATGTGAGAGTGAATGAAGATGCTTTAAACGCTTCCCAATCTGCAGATGGAGTCTGCTTCGTAAATCATGGGAATTGTTTAAAAATCCTGAGCAGATGCCTGACGCGCTGGGGGTATGGTAGGGGTTAACTGGGACATCACCCCCTGGTCCCACTAATTGGGCTCATTTGCTATGGTGTGGCTTCCAACACCATTTCAGAACCTCAAGGATGTGAAAAAGATGGAGCAAAACCAATGCAAAGTGGGCTTAAAGTGACTGCTGTACTAAATGTCAACTGTACAACTAAATATAACCCTGAAAGTAGAATTTATGCTTTGCACTCCTTCGCTTTTTTATTGTGGTGAGAAAAAAGCCAGGAACTCAACGGGCTGTAACTTTAATAGGTCATTCCAGCCAGTGCTTACCTTTACAAAATCCTGATAATACTGAGAAGACAATACAGTGATCAAAAGCAGTGATGAGATTTTTTAGCAGCATTAACCGTCATGACCTAGCAAAATGAAAGAAAATGGTTTAACAGAACTGTCAGATCCAATATAGCTAATAAAGGCATGGATAAATGTTTATTACATACCGGAGACAGATCATTTCTGTACAGAAATTGAGGATGACCTTTACTGATAACTCTTATCTGCCTGATATCCTGAATAAGAAAAAGAGAGGGGGAGAGAGGGCTGCACTATTGGTGATGTTTATGAAAGGTGGAGAAAAATTACAATTTGGCGATGATTGTTTTTAGACAAGGGCTCTCAGGAAAATAAAGATATGGAACTGTTCGTTCTGCGCAAGAGATTCCAGGCTCTCGCTTGGCTGTGTCAAACAGAAGGAGTGCGTCCAAGCAGGGGACTTTCTGGGAGACTGGATTTTCATACGTTTTTTATATCTATCTATCTATCTATGCATTTGTGTTTATATCTGTGTTTGGGGTAGTAACGGTTGAATTCACACCGATTTTTCTCTCTGTTTAGGAAGTTGCAAAGTTACTTGAGTAACACTGCTGTGAGTCCTCTTCTTGCCAGCCAGGTTTCTAAGCTGAGCACCCATAGCTGAAAGCAGACTTCCAAGAGAAGCCAGCTCCCAAAAGCTCCCGTCAAGACTCCACGCTCAGACCTTCAGAAGAAAGCTGGGAACTCAGGCCATTTATTTTGGACTGTAAATGCAGTGTAAGCTTTTTGAGGAAATTTGTCTGCTCTGTTCCAGTTCCATACAAAGCAGCACACGAGAGTTTGAAACACGGGTCACGCCAGTGCTGAACCTGTCAAATAAGGCTGTAGTGGTGCCACGCTACCTGGCAGCCACGTAAATATGGGAGTCACCAGGTTGCCTGAAGCACCAGGGGCAGGCAGTGACCTGGCAGGGGGGCTAGTGGAGTTCTGCCAACAGGGAAGTCAAAGAACAAGTTAAATGTGGGCTTTTTTCCACTCAGCCTAGAGTTCAAGAACCGAAGACCTGACTTCCCTGATGTTCTCAGTACGATGCAGAACCTCATACGCTGAAAACGCAGCTGTAGTCGTGAGGGCTGGCCTCTTGCAGGAGCTGCGCACACAGGAAACGTCAGAAGCTACCTGTCAAAAAACTGCCTAGAATGAGATGTGAGTGAAATCAGAATCGGGTCTACTACATGCAGTTAATCATAAATAATGCTGTCTCGGTAATGGTTGCAATTAGTTATGAACTTCAGTCGTTTCTAACGTTTCCATGTTGGCCAATTATGCTGCAGAAATTATCAAGTAACCCATAGCACATTAGCTTCCCGTAATGCTGTTGTTTGGATGTGCCCAGGTCACCAGATCCTCGCCAGGATGAATTAGCATAGCTCTCCGAAGTACAATGGTGCTGTGCTGATTTACACTGGCTGAAAAGCTGTCCCTTTGTCTGCTGGAGTTGTAGCGGGAGCAAGTTTAAATCGCAGCTTTGCCGTAGAGACTCTTGGAACCCAGCCTTATAGAAACAATGGTATGTGTGTTTTCTCTCTCGGCTGTGCAGATGACTTATTAGATGCCGACAGCAATTCTTAGATCTGGTGGTAGTTCAAAAATGAGCTGAAACCATACCTTAATGGTGCAATGTGAAGCTGGGAAAGGAACACGTAATTAATGGGCACGTCTGACTTGTTAAAAAGAGAAGCCCATCCGATAAGGAAGTTTCTTAGACTAGTGCTGATGAGCGGCTTAAAACTTCCTTATGCACTTGCCCTGCAGCATATTAAAATGCCTGTTGTTTTGATTTTACAGGACTGCAGAGGTGTGTTAGGACCGCTGTTTTCTGATGGCAGGTATGCTTACTTTATTATGGGAGACACACTTTGTTGTAAGCCTCAGCAAACCGAAGTGGCGCCATTTGTTACTGTTGTTACAGTCCCATCCTTGAATGCTCTGTGTCTGTTGCTTCATTTCTTCGGAGAACCACTGATTTTTCTGTTTATGTGAACTTATGTTTGTGAAGTTATATGGGAAATAATATTCTTGAATCATAAAAGGCCGTATCGGTAGCCTTAAAATCTATGGTAGCTGAAGTGCTTGAATACTTCGAAGCTTCCAGACCAGGCCCACAGACAGACCACATTGTTTTGAGTGAGAACAGCGCTCTTGATGCTCTTGATGATGACATCTCGAGCTCTGTATTTGTTAATCGTCGTAAGGTAGTCTGACTTCCTCTTTCCCTGGCGATAAAACCAGTTGGCAGTCTCAGCGCTTTTGCCTTGCGTATGGATCCTGAGCCTGTGGTTTGAAGATCTCGTAGCTGGTTCTGGGCTGCATGGCTTCAGAGAGAATTATTTTTAAGCAAAAAATCTTGGGGAAATTAGTTGCAGTTTTAAAACAGAATATTTTGTCAAAATGAAATTTATTTCAATGAGGAACAATCCCTCTAATGGCTGAGAAGAATGCAAAGATTAAATGAGGTATGAATAGCTGTAAGACGGTACAATTACCACCTCAGAAACAATATATTTGTAAAGTTAATTCCTCTTGAACATGAACAATCTCCTTACACTTGACCCCTCTCTATTGCCTCTTCCATGCTTGAACTCTCCTTGAACTTTGAAGATCCATCTTGAGAGTATGATATGGCCATCTCTTTTGCATCTGGTTATTTTAGCTCCAATTTGCAGCCCTAAAATGGCAATTATGGTGATATATTGCTCAAGTCACCCGACATGGATTAGTATCGGGATCAGCGCGTTTATGCACAGGAGTAGTGAATGGAGACTACAGCTATGATTTTAAATGACTTGATTAATTCTGAAACAACACTTCAGAGTCCATTACATCCAGCAGGTGTTGGGGTTCAGGCTGCACTTCCCTTAAACAGCACAAGCATGTCATATTTATTGCCCTTTTTTTTTTTTT
>VZTL01060049.1:84114-98906 GCA_013400535.1 Scopus umbretta
TTTTTTTGTGTCCAACATTCCTTTCCTCCCCCTCACCCCTCCTTTCTGTAAAAGTTCAGTGGCCTTGGGGGCAACTTGAACAATACTCCCTTTTCATAAATCACACGGTGGGATTCATATAGCCAAACTGTAGTACATTCCCTGATAAAAATCTCTGCGGCCACAGCCTGACCGGTATCGGAGTGAGGTGCGTGACTTGTTGGACAGCAGGGCTGTTTTTTGGCTCAGGGTCAGTTAAATAAAATAAAATACCTGACCACGTTGGTATAAGTATCGCTGTCCTCTCAGAACTAACCTTGTTTGCTGGATATGGTTCTTACTTCTGTGGCACAGATGCTGGAACCCCTCTCTCGCCGTTCCTCTCTGTGTTACCTGCTGTTGCTCCTCTGGGGGCAGCCCGATAGCTCTTGTGAAATGGGGAACTTGTCTGGGACGAGGTTATGTGTGGGGCGCTAGGGTCTCAGCTGCTGTGCAGTGCTGGGGTTCCCACTTGAGGCTGGGGTTGTCCTTAAAAGAAAGAGGATCGAATGTTTGGCCTCATCAAGGGGGCTTTTGATCTTGGAGCAGTTACCACACTACTTGATACTGTGAAAGTCGGTGTCTACCTATGATCTTCACAGGACAGGACAGGGGGAGACAGGTTTAGTGTTGAAGTGTTCCTGCTGAGGCTGCTGGGCACCACGACCAGACTCTTAATCCGTCTGCTCCTTGTCCTGTCATCAATATTGCAGAGAGAGAGAAAATGACATCAAAACACAGAAATTGTCTGAATTTGAGGGATGACTGGATTCGGATAAAGCGGGGAGAACCGTGATGAAAGCTCTTGCAATACATAGCTCTTTGATTGTAGGGGACAGCCTTTTGTAATGATCAATTGTCATGTGGCTTTATTATGTGCCTGTTGCCTTTATTTGGGTCTTTGTGGCCTGATCCTGATGCTCTCTGTGTCTTGTTTCAGCTAGAATAATTCTTCCAGTTTGCTCGAGTTCAGCCAAACAGAGCCGCAGGCCGGGCAGGCACTGCGCATAGAAATAAGGCGCTATTCAGTGGGGCGCCACTGAAACGATTGCTTGATGGCCAAGGTACTCCTTCCCATGAATAAGGGGACAAAAGTTTGGGGCTGATGAGAAGCACGGCATTTGCGTGTTTGTTTTAAAGACAGTGGGCTCATTCTGCAGGCTGTGGTAAGGAGGCAAGGGAAATTCTGTCTGGGGTCAGGAGTCCCCCAAAGGAAGCGGCTTCTGTTTGCAATGAATATGTAACTCCTCTTAGCAGAGGTGACAGTACATGAGCCTGCTCTGTAGTCCATTGAAATCAGTGGGAGCCTGTCTGTGTGCATGGAATATGCATTAATAGGACACGCGCAACACTTGGCTGAAGTGCATAGAAGGATCTGCTGGGAGAAACTTACAGGGGAGGAAAAGGATGCAGAAATGGTCCTAAGACTCTGCTGGAAAGCATTGCCCAGCTCAGACCCGCTGAATGAGCGGAGGGTTGATTTGTACAGTGCTCCGTAGGAAGCGTGCTTCTTGGGGATCAGAGAAGAAGTAGTCATGTACTGCTGTGAGGGTGCAAACCTCTGAAGTTGTCAGGGCAGTATCTGGCATGGCTTGGAAATGCAAAGGACTGGTTTTGGGATGTTGTGGGTTTTGGGTTTCACTCCTGTGGGAAAATATCTAGAGAAGGGCTTTTTCTTACCCTTGATGCTTCATCAGACTTTGGTTTCATTTTTAGGGTAGATGGGCAATGGCATAGGGTGTTCGTCTGTGAAAACAGTGCATTTCCTACGGGAAGTTCCACTGCAATGGGAAAGAAAACAGCTTTTTAAAAAATGTGGCGCCCTAAATCTTTGCAAGTGTTTGAACCTTTTCTCTGGGTGAAGAGAATGGTTTTTATTCTAGAGCAATGGTGGTATTTCTTTTAAGCCGAAGACAGAGTTTGATGGAAAACTGAAATCCAAATGTGCCTACACATTTGGATTGGTTGAAATCTAACCCTAGAAAGCTGTGAAGAGCTAGGAGCAAACCTGGGCTGGAGCTCAGGAGCACAGAGCTCAATTCTTGTCTAGTCTCGCATACTCATTAATATCATCTTTTCCGTGTAATAACTTTACTTAGCTTAAGTACTCGGTGAGACAGCGAGTTCCCCAGACTGCTGCCTGGGGCTGTGTGTACCGTAATGATGTAGGTCCTTATCTTAGCAGAACTTTCTGTTTCCAGCACGTGTTTACGTAACCTGGTCTCTGACCAAGGGCCCGTGGGACAGCAGCGGATCTCTGCAAGGCAATCTTTTACCTCAGGGCTTCACGGTAAATGTCCTGCTGTTTCTCGGGCTCACAGTCTGGGGGTTTACCTACGCTTTCAAAAGGGAGCCTTCACGTCCACCTTCTTCAGCTCGAGGGCAAATCTTGAAGACTGGGGGCTCATTCCCTTATTTAGCTCCATCTGCAATGGAAAAGGGAGACGCTTCTGTTCTTTATTATAAATGGGACAGGCAGGGCTCAAGAGAGGCCTGTGCTAGCCCACAAAAGGCTTGGTCAGAGGAGCCTTTAGGTATGCAATATTCTATTCACACATTTCCGACCACTCGTTGTCTTCAGTCGTTCCTCTCCCTGGTGGGGTCGACCCCCTACAGACACTTTCAGTCTGTTAAAATATTCTCCTTCATCCATGGGCTAGCTGTGCTATAACTGCAGGGAAAGCCCTGGGCTGAAATGCAGGAGGCTCGAGTTTAATTTCTGTCCCTGCAGTTTCCACTGGTTCACTTAACCTCTCTTTGATTGCATCTTTGGGCTTTGGACGTGAGGATGGGGAGAGAAACTAAATAGCTTTTGCCCTGTAGCCAGTACTGTCTGCCTGTCCAGATTTCTTTTTCTCTTTTTAAAGTAACATTTTCCTGTGTGTGTGCTTCCCCTCCCGCTTTGAAACACCCTGGCTCAAAACCTCCACCTGCTTCAGCATCTTTCTGATCCTTCTCAAAGCTCATGCTGATCTTTTCTGGTGACAAGGGGCGCAGAGCTGAATCCTGGTGGAGTGGTTTTCCTGCAGGGGCCCATGACAGCCCACAGCAGAAGCTCAGCAAACCAGGCCCTCGGTGTTTGCTACCTGTGGCACCAGGGAGACACGTCAAGTGGGCGATACGTGCAGATGGAGGGCAGGGAACGGCCTGCAGGATAAATGTCTACCGTCAGAACAGAGTCCTAAATGCCTGGCTGCTCTCAGCAGTAGCCAGCTGGGGTGCCGGGCTCAGTCTGCTCCTGTGCTTTCACCTCCCTGTTGGCTGCCCTGGGAGCTTCTGTTCAGCCACCGCCTGGGTCACCAGTTTTGGCGAGTAACGATCTCTGCCTGTAAAGCAGTAGATAAAGTCTCTCAGAAGACCCACATCCTTCAGAACAGGGATTTTTTTCTGAGCAAAGATGACTGTGCTGTGTAACGTGCAGCATGGCTTGCAGGCGGACACGATAACGTACCAGAAAACAAACCTCTGGTCCAGCAGTGTGATAGCCAGCGGCAGAGGTGGTGATTGACAGGGGTCTGTGTCTAACGCCTGCTCCACGTGGGGGAAACCATTCCTTTTGAAGCTGTTCCTGACCTCAGGCGTGTTTCTGTGCAAGCTCCCTGTCGGGCGATGCTCGGCCCAGCCTGCCTCTCCTCCCACCCTCGCTGAATGAGGAGACTTCTGCACACAGGCGCAGGCCGACTGCAGGCATTCAGTGCAATACCCAAATCAGGATTTTTATTTATATCCCAAATCCCATTTCTCAGCACTGTCAGTTTTTTTTTCCCTTGCGGAAAAGCGAAAAGACAGTTAAAGGGACTTTCGGTGACATCCCCCCTGTTTAATGAAGCTTGGAGTTATGGGCAAGTGACTCGAACTGCCGTTATTATCTGCATGAGTGACTGAAGGCCGAGGGTCTAGCAGTGTGCAAAGAGCTCCACTGCAAATGTGCACATTGATCATTCCTAATCAGACCAACCAGGTCAGGGGTGCTGGCGAGATGGAGAGCTCTGAAAAAGCTGACAAATGAAGCAGCGGAGCTTGGGGGTTAATGTAATATTCAAACAGAATGAGATATTCATTTTCTTATAAGCTTGTCACTTTTCCCTTCCTCTGACATTTTCCTGGAGACTACAATGAGGAGGCAGAGAGAGCGTGAGAGTGTATGAGAGAGCAATGTCCTAACGGGGGTGGCGGGGGGAGACGAGAAAATCCTACGAGTGTTTCTGAAGAGTAGAAGGGAAAAGGCATGGGGAAGTGCAATTCTTCCACATCCTTCTCATTTCTCCAGTGCTTTGCGCTCTTTTATAGTAGGACACTTTTTTTTTGTATTTTTTAAAACGTGATTCTGCTTTGGGACCTTTTATGTTTCTGCAGCCAACTCTTTTCTGTTAGGCTGCAGAAAAACAGCTCAGGCTGGATTGTCTCTAAAATGGATAAATTTGGGGTGCTTCTCAGGCCAGAACTGTATTCCCCTTCAGGAAAACAGGCTATGTTTAGCATTGGAAGAGGTGAGGAGCTGTGCGGTGTGCTGGTGTGGTCGCTGCCTTTCTTTTTTCCAGAACCACCGTATTGAAGGCTGTGGGCAAAACATGAGCCACGTGTCAGAAGCATCCATATTGCCTTACATGGGCTTCTCAGGACTTTCTGGCTTCTTAATAATAAATGCCTCACCTGAGGAATTTTAAGTATCTGCTAAAAATTCGCTGCACTTTCCAGGGCTTTGCGTGCTGGAAGCCGGGCCCAGTAACGCAGGACAATTGTCATTTTAAGTGGCATAAGTGGTATCTACCCGGCTCCTGTTGTATAGCTGGACAAACCAGATCGCAAAAGGTTTGGTGTTTATTCCAGTCATTCCTGCAGGGCTGGAGAAGGATTTGAGAAGTCCCTGTTGCCAGTTCTGGACTCCGACCAGATGGGTGTTTGGGTTACGGCACAGCTGAGGCTTTTGTACTATCCGAGGAAGGAAGGCACCTTATGCTTTTTGAACTCTTAGCAAAAGCCTGCCTGGAATTAACGACTTGAGAGATTTACTTGGCAATCTATAGGTTAGAGGGATTTAATGCTCTGAACAATGAGAGGGGCTTGAGAAATTAAGGGTCAGAGCTCCTGTAAGATCTTTGCCGATTCAATAATTATCCCGACGTTGCAAGGCGGTACACAGTGCTGAGGTCAGCTGTTGCGAAGGGAGGAGGACTTCACGAGAAGAGCCAGAATGCTCGAGAGCTGAAGATCTTGTGCAGTGCGTCAGAGCTCCAGGGTTTGAGACGTAGCAAGGACCAAGCGCTTGCCCTTGATAAATTTGGCCATTCCTTCTCTATGCAGCTGTGGATCAGGAAAATATTCTGGAAAAATCAATCCCATTTTCTGTTTTTAGTGGAGTTTTCTGCCCATTAGAAAACTTTTGAGTTCTTACATTTTATTTTATCTCTCCCCACTCTATTTCCTAAGCCTTTTCTTAGTCTTGTAATATCTGGAAGTTTGTTGTTTTTTTTTTTTTTTTCCCCTCAAGCATCAGTTACTTTGGAGTTTATGAGGAGGCTGTGAATTGATTTTGCTTTTTTCATCCCAGATGCAAAGAACTCTCTGAGTCTGTCTCGCTACGGGTCTTGACCAGGAGACTACACGGGGATGGCAAGACGAAACCTGTGCTACACTGGCAGTACAGGAAACAGGGAATTTCTGCTTTTCAGGCTGCTTTATGTAGTTGTTTCATGATGAAGTTGGAGGAGAAGCAGAAAGTGAGAGGAGGAGGAAAGGAAGCATACTGCTGTTTGTCTTGTGCCTTTGGAGTGCGTTACAGCTCCAGTTCCACAATAATGAAAGCAGCCTATTGCCTTCACCAGAGTCTAGACTGCAGCCTCACAAGTTTTGGAAAGCACAGCTCAAATTATCACATCAGAGCTGACAGGAATGTCTAATAGCAACAGCAACAACATGTAACATAGAACCCCTCCCCTAATTTCTTTTCATTTTCCCCACATACTGCAAAAAGCACAAAAGATGGGCGGAAGGCCTCTGGGGGAACAGTCACTGAACTGGGTGTCGGGAGATGTGAATTCCACTCTCTTCTTTCCCACTGGGGTGGTATAAGACCTGGGATAAGCAGCTGAATCTTTTTTTTTTTTTTTTTTTCCTTCTCCTTTGTTTTGCAGATCCTTTGAAGATGTTCTTTTTTTCTCCTGTCTGTTTTGACTATCAGTTCTTCAAGACTGGCATGATTTCTTATCATGTTCCTTTTACAGAGAGGCTTTCTTCCAGCAAGAGCCTGTCCTGAAATACAGAAGAATAATACTGAATATTTGTTAATGCCGACAAGCGGAATTACTTAATCTTCCTACTCCTTTAACCAGTACTGCAGTCTGCTGGCTGCCTGCAATGTTAGGTAGTTGGCAACATTTTTCTAAGACAAGCTCTCTCTCCTCATCAAGCTCCTGTCTCAGAGATTCATGTGGAGCATTTCAGTTTATTCAACCTTTAATCAGATGCCTGACCTATTCTGAACAGTGCTCAGCTTGTGACCTCTTCCCAATAAACAAGTTTTAAACAAGCTGCCACATCAGATTTTTTGCAGAAAACGAATGTGAGACAGCGAAGAGAGCTAATCATGCCAAATATCGCTCATTTTGCCAGGCCACTCTCTCTTCCTCCCTGCAAGAATAATTTACCATTTTGGAAAACCACGACTGTCTTACCGAAATGATACAGCTTCTCTAGCGTCTAGCTGTTCTATGGGGAACAAGGTGTATTTAATTAGGCAAAATGTTCTTAGTGAGTTGTCCTGAAATGAACGTTGTCCAGGGTACTTTCTTCTGCTAGAGTTACATGTGGTATCAAAGGTGAAGGCAAACACCATAGCCGTCCGGACCGCTGGCCCATTGGACATCTAGTATTTAAGAACTCATTGTGACAGACAAGAAGGGTGTTTAGAGAACTCCCCGACACATTGCTAGGGCTGTAGGCCCTGATTCTCAAAATTATGTCGTGTGCAAGTCATGTTGGGGTTCTCAGTGGCTTAGAGCTGGGTCTTGATGTTTTCGTTTTGGGTTCTTTTTACTCTTCTTTCTTTTTAGATTCTAATGAGCAGTGGAACTGGAATGGAAAAGTCAAGAAAATGGTGGTTTTTCAGTAACTGCAGTCATCTTGACCAAAACTGCTGCCATCTTTGGAACACTTACTCGCAGCTTCAACAACAGCTCGTGAAGCTCAAAAGGGTAAGTGACTGGGTTCCACTTGCCCTGAGGGTGATTGCTGCAACAGCAGCTAGCACGGGCAGGATGCTGTGCCTAATGCTCCCTTTTCAGGCTACGGTCTCCATTTCTGACTAATAACTCCTTTTACTGCTACAAAACGCATGTTGCCTTGTTTTCCCTGTCAAACAAGGTGGAAAGCATCTTGAGGCTTTGCAGTGCCATCCTCTGCAAGCAGTGGCGTGCCAGAACAGTGTACCTGGGTGCCAGCTGGGGCAAAGTGTTATAAATATTGGTGATTAGGACACCAATTCACAGGTGTTTGAACACAGGCACTTCCCTGGAACATCCTCTACTCTGTAAGTTGGACACTTACATCGTCCCTGCGTCAGCTTGGCCTGGTGAGCGCAGAAACGCTGGAAGCGAGCGGAGGTGAGTATCGCAAATTCTGTTACAGCCGGTTGTTGGCATCACTATGCGGTTGAGCGCTGCCGTTACTGCAGAGGAAACACAACAAATATTGACAAGACTCTGTCTCTGTACTAAACAGTACAAGCTCCAGGACACCACTGTTTGCTGGTAATGTTGATTTTGCAAACACAGTTTCTTATGGCTCTGTTCCCTAATGTTTGTGTGAGAGGTGTTTAAATTAGCTTAGACCGGAGGTGCCATCGCAGATGTTGTCAAGCAAGTAATGTAATTTTTCTCATATAGCCACGGCCTCGATGACACACGGACCTTGTCAATTGGTGAGGCTTAGCGCCAGTGAACGTGACTGGCAATAACAGCGCCCGTTTGCTTTCCTTTCTAGTCCCTTTGGATTGTAAAATGTTCCAAGAGGATTCGGTAATAGCTGAACTTGGCCCTTTCCTCTGGCTCCTTTTGCGGTGTTGAAGAAGTTACAACAGTGGAAAATTGATTTTTGGTTAGTACATTTGGTCCTGCTTTCTAACATTTTGAGGAGGCTATTCAGGTTGTGGTGCATCCTCTAACTTCTGGTCAGTAGCTTGTAGGACAGGCTGAAGAAGTGCGAAGGGCAGGTAGGGGTTGTGTATTTTCCTCTCGGAAAAGGAAACTGGTGAGGGAACCAACCTTGGGTAAATCATCCTTGCTCCAGCGTTACTTGCCTTCTCTGTTTTGACAGTTTTCTGTGGAGGTAGTCTACAATGTTCCTGCAATGTTCAGCATGCTCGAGGCTCTCCAGACACTCTAGAGTCACAATCAAAGTCACAATCAAATTTAAAACACAACTTGATTTTTTTTTTTTAATTAATCATGATCGTTGTGTAGTTTCTGGTTTATCTTTGTCCTGGTTTCAGCTTAATTCAGAGTTCATTTTCTTCCTAGTAGCTGCTATAGTTCTGTGTTTTTGGACTTAGTATGAGAACAGTGCTGATAACATGCTGATGTTTCAGTTGTTGCTCAGTAGTGTTTACACTAGTCAAGGACTTTTCAGCTTCCCATGCTCTGCTGGGGGCACAAGGTGCCAGGAGGGGGCACAGGCAGGACAGCTGACCCAACCTGCCCACAGGGTTATTCCATAGCATACGGCGTCACGCTCAGTATAGAAAACGGGGGAGTTGGCCGGGGGGGGCAGTGATCGCTGCTTGGGAATGGGCTGGGCATGGGTCAGCGGGTGGGGAGCAATTGCATTGTGCGTCACTTGTTTTGTATATTCTTTTATCATTACTATTATTTTCTCTTTCTCTGCTGTCCTATTTAACTGCCCTTGTCTCAACCCACAGGTTTTAGGTTTTTTCCCCGGTTCTCTCCCCCATCCCACCGGGGGCTGGGGGAGAGTGAGCGAGCAGCTGTAAGGTGCTTAGTTGCCGGCTGGGGTTAAACCACAACAATCTTGAACAACCTTAGACTGTGTTTGGCTGTTGGTCAGATTAGGAAAGGTTAAAACAATTGTTTTGGACTTCGTAGGGTTGAAGAAAATACTGTCTGTGGTTTCCCTTACCTGGACTTCAGTCAAGAGTTTAAAAGGGGGGGGGAAATGCCTCAAACCATCTAGTAGTTTTCCTTCTCTCCCACTAGATGGCCAGTTGTGTTAGTCCAAGAACCATTTTCTGTCTTGACGTCTGGGAGGCCCTTGGTGAGAAGCATACGTCTCAATCTGCCAAAGCCCAGATGCAAAACCTAGACACGAACCATGCTTCTTAGGCAGGACACTTTCAGGCAATACCCTGCTGGGTCATAAATAATTTTTCTATCCCTTGAGTTTCATAATCTCTCATTCCCAATAGAAGTAATATTCAACAGTAAAAGCAAGGGACAACACATCTGTTAGGAGGTCAGGAACTATAAGGAGCGGCATCCCTTCAAACTATATATATATCTCTCTATCTCAGTGTATAGCAATGTTTTCTTGTTTGCTCAGTTTCCATACTCCGCCCCCCCCCCCAAATGGCTTGGCACCGGTTTATGCTTCATATGAAATATTTATTATTGTCTTATTTACATTAATTTTGAATGCTTGTTCAGAAATCTGATCTCTCTCTAGTTTATATGCTTACTTCCCAATAAACCAATTAAAACCCAGCTGCTATGCAGGAGAGAGTGAATATGAGTCAGATCCTCTTTCCAAGGATTGTTCTTTTATAGATTGCTCTTGTGTCCTATTTGCCTGGCAAGAATTTAATTACACTGAAGAAAAAGGCAAACATCTAATATTTCACTTGGGATTGGAAAAATCTAAGAATCCTTATGGTTTCCCAGAAACAGTTCTGGGAAATGCTTTTAGGGAAAGCAATTGCTGTGCTTGTTATCCACCTGCTATTCTCAGCGTGTACAGAACTAGTCATCTGATATTCTCTGATCCCTCTCAAGGATTTGACTTCACAACAGGTGTTGTCAGTGTTTTCGCAGAGGTTCAATTCGGTTGTCTGTCCAGGCTCATCCTGGAGGCCTGTGTTTCTGCAGAGAGATGAGGTTTGAGCTGAGCGATCCCTTTCTGCCTTGTGGCCAGATGTTAACCAATTTCCCGGCCTCAAGGTGCCTCTCAGACACTTCGTGGGACTGCCAGAAGTCATGAGGCCGCCGGTGCCCACGACTTAGGCTTTTTGCTTTAGAACTGTGTTTCCATAGCTTTTAGTCTAGGAAGATCGCAGTTTGGGCAAAAGCGATGATTTCTGTCATCCTTCTCCGCAGCTTTGCAGTCTTTTATACCCCCTAGTGATCAGATCGCCTTCTTTTCAGTGGACTGTTTTCTCCACAAACTCCAGCCAGCCTTGGTTGTCTCGGGGGACATATTTTGTCTACATTTGCTCTTACTTGCCCTCAGCCTTGACAGCGAAGCGCGCAGTCTCTCTGGGAGATGCACTTAAAGGAGAGTTCCCTGTGCAGTGCAAGCTGAAGAGAACAAGGGCTTACAGCTGGGAACGCTCCACGAGAGCGGGCCTCTCGCTTAAATAAACACTGAGCTTTTCTGACGGCACCCAAGCCAAGCGAGGGAGAAACTGGTGTGAGCAAGCAAGGGGCTGGGACTGCCGAATGGTGTGTTTATGACAAAATGGTACCAGGGAGCCAGCTTGCTGCTACTTGCAGACTGCTGCAGAATGTAATCTGTTTTTTGTAATTGGACAGAGAACAGACTGGGCCTCTGGGTAAATGCCATTTGTAAATAAATAAATCAATTCAGTCTCAAGAGAAAGAAAAAGCTGTAATTTTCCATGGTAGGAGGTGCCCCCCAAAAGTCAGTACTTAATCATTATTTTTTTCCCAAGCTATCCTCTTCCTGCCCCAGTGGACACTTAGGAACTGCTGCTTCGCAGTCTCGATCATCCTTATGGGTCTAGCTGCCAACTGTGAGGACTCGGGGATCCAAATGTCCCCTGAGGCTGGTGTATTTTTCTTACCTCTTACTTGGAGCTGAACATTGTTTTGCCGATTCAGGCTTTCTTGGGTGTCATTCCAACTGATGTACTGATGACAAAGAGCAGTCTCTCTTCTGGCAGATGTAACTGTAAACACCACCAGGAAAACAGACTCCTGAACCGGGTGATGTTTATTGTGGAGTAACACACGCTGAGCTTGGGTGCCTTGGTAACGGCCTTGTATTTCTGTTTCAGGCTCTGTTCATGGAAGAGATGCTTCCGTGGAAAATCCTGTGGGGTGAACATCTTGGGTCCCATCCTGATGGCTCTCTCCTTTTTCAGCTTTTAGTCTTTTGGGGAAACAGGGTGTCAGAGAAGCCTTAAAGATGTCCCTTATTCTAGCTGCGTGAGAGCATGCAAGCTGCAGGTTATGCCTCCATCCCAGGGCTCTGTTGATCTTGTGGCAGGCGGTACCGAGGACTTCAGAAGCTCAGTTAGGAATCCTCTCAACTAGGGCAGATCCAATTAGCATTGTGCCAAGGAAAACACTTTTTTTTGGTATGTTGAGGACCAAATACTGGTCTCAGCAAAGGCAACAGCAGTTTTGCTGTTTATTTCTGTGGGAGTCACTGACTCCCCTTTCCTTCAATAAAAACCAAAGTCTAGCTGTAAGCCTTTTCATCAACTAGCAAGAAGAAAGTGAAGTGAGTGGTCTTCTCCATGCCTTGGTATGTTAAATACAGTTGTCCGTCTTGTAAAGGGACCATTGAAACATAGCCCTGTATTGATGTAGGGCAGAGCCAGGAGCTCCTAGGCTAGTGGTTTTCCAGCTGGGATCTGCAGACTCCTGACTCATCTGTACAGCTCAGTCTGTGGGATCTGTGGAAGGGATTTTAAGGAAAGGGGCTACTCGTATGAAACGTTGAGGGGTCTGCAAAAAGGCAGACACTTCTATAGAGCAGACCTCACTGATTTTCATGGGGGTTACAGTAACAAATTGCGTGGGTGCTTTGGAAAAATCTCCTGTAAAGGATCTCTTGTTTAAATACATTAAACAAGTGCCTGGCTCCACACAGACCTACTCCTGTGGCTGGTCTCTTGACAAGATTCCTTTTAGGTCAAGAGAATCACAGGACTTGAAGGTTTTAATAATTTGCCAAAAAATACTTCGAATATCTATTTAATTGTACTGTTAAAGAACAAATTTGTTTTTCTAGTAAGCTTGTTAATCCATATAAAATTGACATCTTGATGATTTTTTTCTTATACTTGGAAAAGATTAGGCAGTGGGCATTTGAATGTCTTGACTGCACAGATGAAACTACATCGTGTGGTCTCAGTCTCGATGCTAATTCTCCTGATTTTAATAAATAGAATTCATGATCTCGCTTCTGTCATTTCTGAAAAATCCAGGATAATTTTAAAGGCGAAAAAAACCCAACGATCCCTACCGAAATGTAATTTACCCCCAAACTTCTTCCTTTACCAAATACTACAAAGAATGAAGAGCATACAGGAATTAGCAACAAAACAAAACTCAAAAACCTACCATAGTAGTTCACAGTAAAAATAGGGGGTTTTTTTTATGTTTAAAGAGTACTGCTAAGTGTTTTGAATTAAATTTCATAGGATCTATTACATTTTGAGTGGCATTTCTACAAGTTATTTGTTTCACTGAAGTTATTACTCTGCCCTTGAACAAGCTGGAGTATTGTAATTCAGATATAAATGGTGTGTTCCCATACCCAATGTACCAGTGCGTTTGCAGCAGTATTATGGCTGTGACAGCGTACAGCGCTCATGTGTAAAAGCAATTGAAAGGACCCACAAGCAGGAGAAAAAAGATATCTCATATTTAAACATCTTTTTTTCTTTGTTTTTTCACTGCATTTCCCACTGGCCCCAAAGGAAACTTAATTTGCATTTTCTGTAATTAAGACACGATCCAAGCTATGGAATTTCAGACTGTCCTGTCAGCCTGCACGACAGGGGTAAGGCTAAAGAAAATCACCTTGGCGGTGGTTGTGAGGCGCTTTAATGCTTTACACAAAACTTTTCATTTTTTGTTTCAGAGGAAGGAGAAAGAATTTTTCCCAGTACTTTTAATTGTAAAAGGCCACTTTCGTTAAGGTCCCGTCTCTGCTTAGCGTCCTCCATGGGAAGAGCATATCCCGCTTGAGCAGATTTCAGGAATCATGCTTGGATGCTGAGACTCGCTCCCGCGTGGGGTTGACGCTCCCTGTGCTGCTGTTTCCCCCTGGACAGTCTGCCTTGAGTCAGCTAGGCTTTTCGGAGAGAAAGCAGATGAAAGCACCGAAAACCTAAGATGCTCTGACAGAAACAGTGAACTTCAGGGGCCTGGCCCTAAATGAGAAAGGTGAAAAACATAACTGCCCCCCCCACACCCTGCTGTCCGTTTCAGAGTAGGGGGTCAGAACTGGAAATAACTGATGGAGCTGGTAACACTCCTCAAGTCGCCCCCCGTACAACACCTGCTGTTCCCTTATCCACCCCTTTGATGCCCTCTCTCCGTCCCCCGCCACCCCTGCCTCCGCCCGCACCCTTCTGTCTCTGTTTTCCATCAGACGTGGCCATGCCTCCTGCCTGCCAGGAAGACAAGATGGCTCAGTCGCCCTGCAGTCAATCAGACAGCTTGGCTTGCACGGGAGAGCCTGGCCAGCCGAGTCACGTTGTGACCTCCTTCATCTGCTCCTCTGAAAAGGTTTGGATCCATGCGAACTCCTGGTAACATTCTGCTCCAGAGCCCCCACGCAGCTCCAGGAGCTCCAGGCCGGGAAACGGGGCCGTGGCCGCATCCTGGCCACCCAACAGCAAAGGGCCCGCATGCCCCTTTGCTGCTCTGAACGAACGTCTTTAGTTGCTGAAACTGAACACTGCTGTCAGCCCGATTTCCTCTCACAAGCCTTTCTGAAGTGACCTTTGTTTGGGAAGTGGTTAGCACGTTTTGCTCCTGCTAAATCCTTTTCCTCCTGCCTAAATCATTTTAGGCTGGTGCTCCTGGCTAAGACAGGTCCTAAGCCTCTAGCACAGCTGTAGGCTGCTTCAGTGGGGACAGCTAAACAAAAAGGCTGCACAGATTAGGGGCAGAAGTGCAGCCTACGTAGCCTTTAATCAGCTTTTTTCCTTAAAGCACAAGAAAATACGCTGTGCGTCCATTGTTTCAGCTTTCTGCGAGGAAGAAGCCTTTCCTGGCTCTTGAGGTTTCATGCCCCTGGGCCCGCGATGTGGCGCGCCGAGGCAGCATGTGCGTGAGGTGCGCCCGGCATAGACAGCCTTCGCGGCCTGGCACTTTCCACCTGTGCCCATCTCTTCTGCCTGTGCCTGGCCCCTGCACCCGTGTCTGGCCCTTCTGCCTGTACTTGTCCTTTCTGCCTGTGCCTGGCCCTTCTGCCTGGGCCCAGCACCTTTTGCCCGCACCTGTCCCTTCTGCCTGGGTCTGTTTCCTCCACCTGTACCTGTCCCTTCTGCCTGTACGTGTCCTTTCTGCCTGTGCCCGTCCCTTCTGCCTGTACCTGTTCCTCCTACCTGTGTCCATCCCTTCTGCCTGTACCTGTCCCTTCCACCTGCATCCAGCCCTTCTGCCCGTACCTGTCCCTTCTGCCTGTGCCTTCCCTTCTGCCCGTACCTGNGCGCCCCCAACCCCGCGCGCGGCCCGCCTCTGGGGCTCCCGCCCGCCCGCCGCCGCCGCGCGGAACGTTCTGGAAGCGCTCTGAGGGGAGGGCGTGCAGGCAGCCGTGTCCGCGGGGGCCCGGCGCCACCGGCTCGG
>VZTL01060049.1:99039-125805 GCA_013400535.1 Scopus umbretta
GGGGGCGAGATTAACTCGGTCTCTCGCCGCCTTGTTCGCAGGCAGGCCTCACGGCTCGACATCCTTCCTGCTCCTGCTGGGAGCAGGGGCCTGTGGGCTGCGTTCGAGGAAAAGTGGGTTTTTTTAGCCCTGGGGGGAAGCTACGACCAACTGTGGCTGGAAGCAAAGGGCACTAAACGGGGAGCAGGCAGTGTCCCGCTGGAAGAGTTTCTCCATCTTATGGCCTGGCTAGTAAAGAAAGGATTTATGTCCCATTTTGTGTTTCTGCAGAACAGGTTAACCCTGCCCAGCACTGCGCAGTGGCCTTAAGTCTTTTTTTTTTTTTTCTTTTTTTTTCAGTGCTAGTTTTTCTTTTCATTTGTACTTACCTACTGTGCTTTTGGGTAGGCAAGGAAGATCTGTGCTAAGAAACTTTCCTTCTACGCTTGCTCTTCAGATAATATATTTTAATAAGTGGATCTTTCATTACTTTCTAGTTCATAAATGTTAGCTGTGAAAGAGCACCAGGGAAGTGTTTTCAGCGCTGCCCTATATGCTGTTGCGATGCCAGTTGTCTGTCACTAATGTGGCTTGTAGTAATTCATGTCTTAATTTGCTCTGCTAGGTATGTAAATCTATGTAAAAGCTGTCCATGAGATCTACTTTACAGTGGTTCCGTAAGAAGAGGAGATGGCATTTGTTCATGGCTTTTTATGTTGGTGGTTTTCCAAATTGTCAAGGCTCATACTTTTCTGCTGTGACTGTATCCTTTTATTCTGGTTGCTCAACTGGTAGCTTAATTAACACATGAAATAGAGGTCAGATAGCAGTGCATGTCTGTGGAGCGGACTATTGTAGCTTCCTTTCAAAACAGTATTTTGTTTTAAACGTTGCCCGCCCCTGTGCTACAGTCAGAGATCTCTTTGGTCGTGATGTTCGAGAGGACCTCAGCGCTGCTCCAGTAGATGAGGAGAGCTCGTCCATGTACAGTGACTTCAATTCACAGTTAGCTATATGAGGTGATGCTTCTGTGAGAGCAAGCTATCCCAAGTCATTTACAACTGTCTGTGTCTGGTTAGAGTATGTGTGATTTCATTTGGTGCCTGCTACTACAAAAGCAAGGGTGAAAAATAAACTTTTAATCGATAGGGAAGTACATCTTGTCTGTGCCACAGCTTGGGTTTGAGGACTGTGAACAGCTGTAAAAAAGTGGCTGTTCATGAAAAAAAACCCACAAAACCAAAAAAAAAACCCAACAAAAATCCCAAACCTACAAAAAAAAAGGCCACAAACAATAAAACTTTTCAGTGAAAGTAGAGCAGCACTGGTTCCAGATGTTTATTTTTGTCCTAGGATGTTTCTTTCTTCTAGAGAAAGTTTTGCATACTTTCAGGTGTTTAAAAAGTATTGGTTTCTGGCAAACACGGAAAGAAGCAAGTGGTTGGGTTTTAAAGTTTTGGTGGGTTTTTTGTTGTTTTTGTTTAGTTTCCTGTTTGTGTGGTGGTGTCCACCAGAAAAAAAGAAATGAAAGCACTGGGTGTTTCCGAGAGGGTGCTATCCAGGGGGATCTGCTGCCTGAGGTAAATGGAACAGGTGGGTATCGTAAAGAGTGTAACAAGCTCTTAAGCTAAAGAATGGGAAACAGTTGCACTTGCTCATCAAAGAGTAGGCCTTCAGGAATGTTTCTTCTAAATTTTCACTATCTCCAGGTGAGAAATGTGCAGGATTAGGTAAGGGTCAAATTTTGTGAAGGGGCTGCGGCGTTGCTCTTGTCCTGAGAGGGAAGCAGAGCCATGGGGAAAGAGACAGCAGTGCATTTTTGTATTGAGGTTTGAAGAAAGGAAGTAATAATGACTCTATCAGTTAAGTGTCAGTCATTCTGTCTCTCTCTGTTTTGACACATTCAATTCTAGTGACTGGTAGTAAAGAAGATGAGAGTGTTAGGGAGGTTTGAAGGAAAAAATTTAATGGGGGGAAGCAAGGGGAGAAAAAAAACCTGTCGAAGACAATTTCTGGCAGGCAGTCGGGTTCCTGGTGCAGACAGATTGGCTGATGTTGATTGTTGACAGCTTCTGCAGCTTGCTAATTACAACTGTAAAAAATTCAGGTGAATGACAGTGACTTGAAATGTTAATTCTGCTCTTTTTTTTTTTTTTTTATTTTGCAGCTGCAACTGTTAGTTGGGTATCGCCATAATTGATGGACACTGCCAGTTGCTTAGACAGATGGAAATTAATCCTCGTGTTACCGTTAGAACTCACTATCACAGTCACGTTTTCATTAGTCTCCTGCACTGAAATAATGTGTACAAGATAGTGTGTATAGAAGGAGCAAACGCAACTCCTACCTGCAGACCGGCCAGCGGCACTGTGCTCGTTGTGTATCTGCGCAGGGTCGTGCATCTCTAGGCCGTGGTAAAAGGTGGGGAGACTGGGTTAAGAAAGAGCCATGAGCTCCTTCCTGTGGACGCAATGGCTTGGGCCACCTGACAGCTGGGCAAGTGTTTTTTAAGGTTTGTGATTTATTCCAGTCACTAGGCTGGCATTGGGAGGGGCGGTATGGATGTGGAGAGGAGATGTGCTCAGCGGTCCCCCGCACGAACTGGGTTCAGACTGCAGTATTTTTCTGGTCATATTGTCTTAAATCCTATGGATGTGGGAAATCTCAAGATGCATAGCAGTAGCTTACGTTTTTCTGGTGATGCCAAAGCTTCACTCTGCCTTGCGTGAAAGGGGAAAGACTGGAGCAAGATGGGATTGTTGTGCCTGTTTGCATTGAAGGTAGGTGTATGGGGGGCGGGAAAAATACATGCTTTCTGACACCAAATAAAGCCAGTATGGTCCCGTATGTTTTAAGGCTGGGAGGTGTGAACTCCGAATAAAGGATGCTTCTCTGCAGTGGTAGTAGTTGAGGTGGCTTTCACGCACAGGCTGTTTCTGTACCGTATTCTTCAATAAGGGTGATGGATTCTCTGTATTTCACCTGGCCTTCTATTTTCACAAAACTGAAGGCTATATAGTTTTTTGTAAGCAGAGATTCCCTTGAGTCCTAAAGCCTGTGTCAGGAAGCAGCAATGGTGGTTTTGGCTCGCCTTTTTTTTTTTTTTTTTTTTGGTACATTCATTAAATACTTGAAATGAGAAAGTATTTCTTTTTCTGTGCTTAAATAAATTGACAGTAGACCTGTCAATTTTTGCCCATACTAAGAAATGAGAAAAATCTTATTTGGGTTTTGAATACCATACAGACAACAAAAAGTATACCAGGCTCTTTGAGCTGGGATTATGACCTTCTTGGGGTTTTTTTTTTTTTTCTTTTTTTTCCCCCCTGTTGTATTGAGGATGGTAGCTCTTGCCATACAGCTGCTGTTAGTGTTAGGCCTGTGCACCCCTTGAGTTCAGTGGCAGTTTATTTAAGGAGACCATCTGATTTTATTTCCTGGTTTCATGTCCTGACTTAGCAATGTCTCTGCTGAGTTATTTGAAGCAGCAAGCTATTCAACTCCTTTCAAGCCCCAGAACTTCAGTGTTTTCACATGTTCTGTTTTTCCTATTCCAGTTAAGAAGGCTTATTGACTATAAGACCCTGAAAAATGTTATCTGGATGCGAGTGTGCAGCTGCAGATGTTACCAGAGCTTAGAAGAGAGAAGTACCTGCATTCCAAGATGTTGGAGCTGTCTATCCAAAGCAGAGCAGATGATCAGCTTGCTAGGGTACTGCATGCAAGAAGAGCCCTTCCTTTTTTCCTGAACTTCTGGAAAAGGTTAGATGTTGTTAAAGATGACCATAGTAATGGGTGAGTCTTTTAAGATGTAAGAGTTGATCGAAATTTGTGGCTTAACTCGTTCATCATGAGAAACGTAGCTATGATCTTAGCTGGTGTCTCTCAGTTGTAGTTACCTGCACATCATGTGAATTGGAGACTGTAATGCTGGTTGAAAGGAACATGCCTAGAGGTAGGGTAAGTAAAAGCAATTAATAATGTCACATAATGCACAGAGGAGAGTAGCAGTGGGGTGAGGTTTTTCTAAGTAGAGGTGTCACGTTCCAGGTGGAAGAAATGGATTAAGAGGGTTCTTTGACTTAGTTGCAGGCGGGCCTGCTTTCTCTGTGTGGTTGTGAGGCGGGTGGGTGGGCTGGTTCCAGTAAACTCGTGGTCTCCCTGAATATGGGCTTGTTTTAGCCTCGCATGGCTTGATTGCTGAGGAAGGAGGTGGTGGCTCAGTTTATCTCTGTGAGGACTTAGTCCTTTCGGAGAGATTGAGTCTTGTGGGGGTAAAGCAGGTCAGTGCATGCAAAGAGCTCCTCACGTGCAGTGAGGGAGCACTGCAGAAGTCTTAGTCAAAGAAGTTGCTGAAACGTTGGCTACTTTTTGACTAGGAAAGTCAGTTCACAAATTCTGAGCCCTCTGAAGCTTGCTTTTTTTATTCAACAGTTTGCAGAACAGTTTGCTTCAAGCTGGTGAGGAGAATCCTTCTTTCCTTGGTGTTCAGAGATTGCGGTGAAGTGGGACTCTCTTCCCTGGAGGCGTTCATGAGCTGTATTTAGAGGTAGGCTGACAGAACCGATGGCAGCTCAGCTCGAGGTGCAAATGTATCTACTTGCCGTTCTGTTGCTTCTGCGGAGGGGAGGTCATGCACACACGGTCCTCTCTCCCTGCCTCTCCTTCTCCTAAGCCTCCTGTGACCAGATCCGTGCCTCATCTTAAGACCCACCAGTTCTGACCGGTAAATCTGACCTCAGAGCTAAAGCGTAAGCAGCTGCACAGGAGCTCTTCACTGGCCCAGTTAGCAGAGCTTTGATAGAGGTGTAGTTGTGCACTTGCACGCAGCACAGGACATGTTTGTACGCTAAAGGTAGGATTGTGTTGCCCGCTGCTATGCCAATTACTGGATATTAATGGCAGGATAGCATGCATATGCCTAAACTGGGAAGCAGAAGGTTAATAGACGAACAGCACCAGAAGATCCCATTTATCAGTTTCTATTTATCTCTCCTTGGGAGGTGGCAGGTTTACAGTAAATACCTTCTGTCCTCCTAATTTCCTAATGATGGGGATAATGATGGAGAATGGTGAAGTCATTAACTGGGACAGCCTCTGTGCATCACTCTGTCAACCACGTCTCTCCAAGACCTGCAATGAAAAGTGATGGGGCCCAGCTGTTCACCAGATTCTCTTCCCTTCCCCCCTCCCCATTCTCAACCCCAATTGCAGGCTTAGCCATTAAAAAGAGGGGAAAAAAGAAAACCCACAAACCAAAAGACAAAAGCCAGTCCCTTCCTCTTCCGCTGCAATGATAGTCCAGTCTGCCCTGCTCTTTCTGTATGGGGATGTGCCAATCCGATCCCATTTCGGTGCTCCCGGTTAAGTGCAGTGGTATCCCTGAGCCGGGTGGTGTCCTTTGGGCAAGGTGTGCAGCTCTGGAGAGGGGGACGGTTAACTGAAATGAGCAGGACGTGGAAGAAGGCTGTGCCTTTGGGGCAGAGGCATTTGGTTTCCTTTGTGCTGTCTTCTGCTCTCGCCTTCTGCTGAAGAACTGGTTAGACATCTGTAAAAATGTCTGGCAGTTCTCCGTATCTGAAACCGCGTGCTGGACCACTGATGTGTTTCGGTGGTTAAAAAATGGGTGGGCAAACAGTTTGCTGCCACGTGGTACCTTGGGGTAGAACTGTGGAAACAGCACAGTAACCAGGCTCTACTTCTAGATCCCACTACTTGAAGGTACAAGTTCCACAAGATAAATACATTGCTGAAACACGAACCAAAGTTCAAATGAATTACCCAAGTAAATTGTTGTTTTGAAAAGTGTTTTTTTTCCCCCCATGGCATTTCTTTGTAGCTGACTCTAGAGGGGTTTTTCGTTATATTTGTTTTGTGTTCGAACAACAACTGTGACTTGGTGACTGTCTTCAGAGAGTTAAGAGCGGTTTACTGTTTGTAACAGCCACATTTTTTTCCCATGAGTGCCTGTGACTTCTTGCCATCCCTATTTAAAACATTGCCTTTCTCTCTGTGAGAGGTGGGAAAAAAAACACCGCACCACAGGTGTAACTGGGGGTTTTCATTGCAGTGAGAGGGAAAAAATCTAATGTGTGCTCTCTCCCATGGTAAACCTGAGCCTGTGTACAAGTGCCTTCAAAGGTGCTTAGCTTGACCTCTTTTCTAGCAGCGTACTAGTTTTTCAGTGAGATGTATTTTTTTTCTTGATCATTATAATTAATGAGTTAAAGCAATAGCTGTACAGGCACTTGCTGTGGCCTTGAGTATAGTGTAGTATAGTGGAGCTGTCCGGACCTTCTGCGGGTCATGCCTTTTGCTCTTGACTGTCAGCCATTTGCGGTGCCCGAGAGGCCGGCCTTCTGCCTTGGTATGTTTAGAAAGGAAAGGCCTGCCCAAGTGAGGTTTTCCTATGCATCCACCATGTGTCGGGCTCGTAAAAGAACTCTTGAGCTGTGGGAGCTTTGTATTAGAAGGGTTCATTAACTTTCAAATGTTTCAATTGAGAAATTTCGGAGCTCTCAGCAATAGACCAAGGTGGCCAGCTCAGCCAAGAGCGTCCCCTGACAGTCAGGTACAGATGTGATTGCTAGTCAGAGTGCCATAAGAAACCTAATAGCGTCCCAGCAAGTGTCATACTTGAGCTGGAGAGGCTTAAACCAGATAGCCCAGAGAGACTGTAAATAATTTTTATTAGGCTTTAGGAGATCGGAAGGTAGAGGAGCCTTTAACTTGTAGCATACCAGGAATTCAGCCTGCAAGGTTGTAGAGCTTGTGGGTCCCATCTTTAAGTGACTCATGTTCATTTAGCTGTCCTGGAAAATGTGACAGGAGGAAGGAGAGATGGATTAAAAACGAAAAGCAGTTGAACAGCTCTCGTTTGGGAGATGCGGTGTTAGGCGGTTACCGCTTCAGACAAGATAGAGAGTACATGTTCCTTAAACATTTCCTTCTCCTTTATTTTCCAGTCCTAGATGATGCTTGCCATATGGACCCAGAAACATTTTTTTTTTTTTCTTCTTTTTTCCTCTTCCCCCCCTCCTCCCTGTTCCACAGTGGCCTGGTAGCCACATGTCAGGGAGTCTTCTCCCAAGGGCTTTGACTTGGGTTAACCACCTCTGGTACGTCTTGGCTAATAACTTTATTTTGTATCTTCAGTCACGAATGTTTAGGCCAGGGAAAGTGGAGTTTGATTTCATGTGTAGTAATGCAGGTCACTCAGCTTATCTCATTAGCCTTGCACTGCACTCAAGGATTGATGTTTGACCAAAGTCTGTTCTCCAGCCTTGGTTCAGACATGCGAGAACGTGCTAGTTCACTGGGATTCCAGCCATCCCAGCAGGAACAAGCTGTGGGGGCTCCTTGATGATTTGCAACATTCTTCCTCTTGTTGGCTTGCTTTTCAGTTAGCTGGCCTTGCCTGGGTTCTCCTGAAGGCAAGCTAGCTAGCGCTTACAAGTGAAGTGGAGCTTTGGATTTCAGCCCTGCTACGTTGCCTTGGTTCCCACAAGAGTTCCTAGAGCTGAAAACTGGAATATGCCTAGTTGTTAATGGCTGTAACTTCCTCTGGCCTGGCTGTTCCATGTCCTGCAGTACAAATATAGCAGTCCTGGGCCAGGCTCAATAGCATCAGCTGTTTCTGTGGCTAGCCTCTCAGCTTTGACACCTCAAGCATGACACAAATCAGGCTAAACAGAACATGCAATATTAAACATCTGTTGACTTCTAAATAAGGAAAATCGTATTAGTCACTCTGTAAGCAATCTGTATGATAATTTCAGGAAAACATGATGTGGCTGTTCTCTCACTGGAAGAAATAGTCGATATATCTTTTTACATACATAAACTAACAGCAGGAAAGACTTAAGAGCCTAGCGTGGAGGGAAGCTTTACTTCCCTGAGGTATGTTTGATGGAGAAAATAAAGGCAAAACAAATTGACTACCACTGTGGAAATTTGTTTGGGTAGGACAATGTCTACAGCACCAGATCTTGAGGAAGATGGATGCTGTTACAGATAATGCTGGTCAAGTGAAAGAAATGTCGCTGGAGCATTGTAATATCTATCCAAAATCATTTTTTCAATTACGTATAACGTACAGCAGTGGATGTCTTAAAAAATTATCCTAGCTGACAGCACAAAGGCAGCAAAATCTTATGTTCAAGTCTGTTTTTAAAGGTGCAGGGTGTACATACTAACCGTAGATGACTTAAAGGAAACAAAAGTGGCTGTTCACAGTGAGCGTTTAGCTCTTGTTTCGACTTGCCTAACTACTTCTGTTGCAGGAGTGGCTATTACACACACTCACAGCTTCCAAAGTGAAGCGTAGCAGTGCATATCTGCAGAACTTTACGGATGAATCCGTAATGATTTACATTAATTTCAGTGGACTCTGGCTTCCAGAAGCTTTGTCAAAAAGGAAGCTATTCAGTGTGTTTTCCTTGAGTAACTAAATTCTTAATGTTTCTGCTGGGTGAAGTATTCAGGTTTGGGTTCGGTAGGATGTACGTCCTCTAAGTGGGAATGCTTACTGGATCTGCTTTGCTCTGGTATGGGAGAATTCATTGATGGCTGTGGAGAAATGGGAATTACGTGTAGCAGTCTCTTTTTCTCCTTGTCTCTGGCTCCAAAATGCAGGAGTGCTGCACCTCTTGGAGATTTCAGTGCTTCCAGTTGCAGGAGTGGTTGAAGTGTAGAAATAAAGCAGCATGTAATGTAAGCATGGCAAAAGTGAAGGTGTGGGCCAAGTCTATATGCAGAGAGATCAATACTCTAAATCCTAGAACTGCATTCGGGTTTAGTTGTTTTTAACAGTATTTTCCCCCTTCCAGAACAGTCTGGGCGCTGATCCTCTTTTACTGTTTCCTTGTCAAAGTAGTCTATTGAGAATCCACGTCTAAGTGTTTGGAACAGAATGACCGCAAGTGCTTTAGTTGAGTTTAGGTGAATGTCAGGTTGATGGCTGTCCAGTCACCAGAGAAAATTTGGTCTTGTTCATGTAATCTTTATGTTGCTTTTAACTGAGGTATTAAAACCAAGTCAGCGATGTTATATTACCACGCCAAGAGCATTATGGAGTTTGTGAACCCATAGTGTTAGCTAATTGACAATACCAAGACTTCTTGTCTGAAGCTTCTAACAATAGGGAGCTTGTAACCCTTCGTTCTTTGTAAAGGGGGAAATTAGTACCGCAGACGGATAGAGGATCCAGCTGGGGCAAGAAGTCCTGTTGTAGCAGTCAACAGTGGAAGGAACTGTGTGGTACAAAGCACTCTCAAGGCTTGCTTGCTTCCTTGATTGTATTGTCGTATGGAGAAGTCTGAACTGTGATTACGCTTTGTGTGCTTTATGTGGATAAATACACACCTTCCCCTCTCAACCCCAAGGAAACCAATGCAAAACATGACAACCAGGCCTTAAAATACTGCAATGAGGACACAGGCCAATGTGGAGAAGAACGCTTTGAATTGTCTCTCTCAGCAGGGTGGTTGGCATACGGTAGCATGCACTGTTCCCCAGTGCAGTCCAGAGTGAGAACTGTTTGTGCTGGACCATGGACACAGACTGAGCTCTGTGTTGTGCTAAATGTGAATAACTGAACGTGAGTGGGCTGCGTTTTAGCAGGTACGCCCCAGTCGCTGACAGACTTAAGAGCGGAGCCTTCCCGTGTCCAAAGATACCACTTTGCTGGAACAGTGTTTCTGTTACTTGGCAGAGTTCTTAGTGAGTTACAGAATCTGTCAAAATTCTGTAGAGGGTTTGGGCCCATGGACTGCTACAAAGGATTTAGCTCCTTTTGGGGAAAGCTAACGCTACTGAAAAGTAATGCCTTAAAGCTTGAAGTCGAAAAAGGAAATGGGGGGCTTGCTTCTAAATGACTTTGTGTGCATGTGCAGGGGTGCAGAGGAGGACTGTGCATCGTGCGTTAATTTCCAGGCACGGTAGTTGGAGGGAATATTCCCCTGGCCTGTGCAAAATACTGCTACTGTGAATGTAAGGTCATGGCTGTTTTAAGAAGAGGCAACCAGGTGTCCGGTATGTACTATTGACTGTCTTGGCTCAGAAGGAGTGTGAAATGCTGCATTTGCCATGGCACTAGGATGTGTAAAGGGAACTTCAAGAGCGATAGGGGGTCCCAGGCATCTACCGCTTCTCTCTTCCAAAAGAGTACTGTTGGGGTTTGCCTTCATATGAAGGAACCTTCTACTCGCTGGTCTCTGATACCACACAGTATGAACCCTTCCCTGGCCGCCCTTCATGTCACCACCTGAAAATCCTTGAAATTAACGATACGGTAATGACTTCAGCTTTCACTGAGAGTTGTATTATATTGGGAATTTTTACCATTGCTATGATATTTTCATTACTCTGCATACACATCTTCCCTTCCTTTGCTCCTGTTAACAAAGGAAATCTATGCAGTTCTATCCTGCTACTGTTTTTCTTCAGATAAAGCCATCTGTGACGTAGAGGCCTTGAAGCCAGAAGCTCTGGCCACGATGCGCAGTAGACTGGGGGTTAACCACTGTAAAAAATCGGCAGCACACTGGTGCAGAGTTACGCCTGCCTATTTGGAGTTTGCTCTCTTATTCACATTATGTAGTGCATGTTCACATACTCGATCAACCGCAGTTGTTTTTGCTGGCTACGCAAGCTAAACTGAAGACCCGTGGTGAACGTTTCTGTCACTTTTGCTGTTCTGGCCACTATGCTTAATCAAAGTGCTGGAAGGAAAGCTCTCATTAGAGAGGCTTTCTTTCAGTCGTACAAAAGCCTGCACTTGGCTATTAGAGGCTTTAGAGAGCTCTTGCTTATGGTTAGGGTTGGTCTACTTGACCTGATCTAGGCCTGAGGCAGAATGAAGAGAGAGCAGAGCAGACTTAAAATAAATGAAATCTGAGTAAATGCGATGGCTGGAGATAAACAGGGTTTTGTTCTGTACGGCTTCTGCTCTAAACGTAGACTTTCCCTGCTATGGCAGCAGACTGCTGGTATATACAGTGACTGAAAAGATGGTTGCAAAATTGTAGGTGAAAGTGGGAGTCTGTACGGAATGAATTGATGTTTTTCTGTCTGTTGTTGTTACTGCTCGCGTGTATAGCGGTCAGAGTCCAGGCCCTGTGGTATCGGGTGTTGGAAGAGGTGAGAGTACAAGGCAAGCTGTGTTGCAGAGTCTGGTCTGAATGGAGGAAGCAGATAAACGCTGGGGAAAAAGATGTAAGGGGAGGTAGAAGGGCATCACTGGCAGAGCTAAGGACAGCTGTCCTGTTCGGCTATTACACAGGCCGCAGCTGAAGAGTGGTGTAGAAAAAGCTAGTGTTCACCTGAAAAGGAAGCATGGAAAAAAATGTATTCTCTAGGAGATAGCTAATTCCTCTGTAGCATTTGAGGCTCCCTAACTTCTAGAGCAGCGTAATCTAGTCAGTTTTGCATGGTTTGTAGACTCTTTATTTTAATACCATTTTTTGTGTAAGACACAGTCCGTGGGCCTGGAAGTTGCCACCTGGGAATGCGTGAGCGAGTGAAATTATACAAGTGATTTGTTCCGAACAACATCACTACAGCCGATGGTGTTAATTCTTGGTGTCTCAGGGAGGAAGCTGTATGATGGAGGAGAGAAAATAGAGCACTTGCTCTTTCAGGATCCAGGAGCTGTTTCTTCCTCTTGTGGTCAGTTACTTGAATAAATTGGGTCTGAACAGGGTTACTTCTGTTTTGGGGAGAGGCAGTTGTCTTTATGACAAGTCAAAGGTGAAAATTTAGAGAGTAACCATCTTCTCAGGCAGCTCCCCGTACAAGATGTGTTTGTCTCGTGTAAGGGGTGGGTACTTATTCTCACTGATCCCTTTGAAATCTTGTTTGTTTCCTGGTGGTAAATAGTTAGCTTTGCAGGAGGCAATTTCTATTGCTCAGTGAAAGCGGACAGGTTAAGAGTCCGTGTGCTGTAATGTTGTATTACACGTGCTAGGAAAAACAGCAGTGCAAAATGTGGAGCTGACAAACTTCCTTTTGGGGACATTGGCTTGTGGGTGGGTGTGAATTGCGTATGCTAGGTGGTGAAGGTGTGGAAGGACAGGAACCTTAAGGTAGCATGCTCACCTGATGCTTCTGAAAGCCAATCTCGGTCCCAAGTGAAGTGTAAGAGCAGAGATTTTGAGCTGTGCCGTTGCCTCCTGCAGCTTTTGATTAGTTGGGTTGCAAAGGGCTAAGCTGTGCTGAAAGAGAATCAGAGTTAACAGCTGCTGGTAGCTGAAATGCATCGATCCTTGCATTGACGTGCTGCAAGCTGAGCAGTCTCTAGAACTGGAAGGAGCGTCTTTGTGCTCTTTTGGCAGGGCCCTCATTTTCTATGGAAAATACAGAGTGCCTAGAATTATTTAGGAAGCTGCCTGGAGAAGGGATGCAATGAATGCAGGTCACTTAGAGTGGGGTGAAGATGGAATCCAAATCCACATGGAGACGGAGTGAAGGAGAAAGGGGGAGGGTCAACGGTGTGTTCGTCGGATGTTTGCCACGTTCCTGTATAGCGTTCCTGGTTGGTCAGGCTTTGTCAGGCATGTCGCGCTGGGTCGGTTCTGTCAGGAGGCAGCGCAGAGGCGAAGGGACAGATGGGGAAAGGAGACAGAGACTATAAGGGAGTGTACATGATCTCACCCAAGGGACATGTTAAATTTAAGTTTCTTTGTTAATAGTTTCATAGTATATTAGTGGCTGACCTTGCAGTGAGCATTTGTAAGTACCTTTGCCCTCTCCTTTTTCTCTGCTTTTTGCTTTTTATCTTCTTGCGGAGCAATAAAGATGCTCTACTCCAGACTGCTCCTGTAGGAATTGAATTCTTAAAAGACACAGCATTGCTGTACGGAGAGAAATGGAGGAGGTAATGAGGATAGGAATGGGAAGGAGGTTTGTCAAGAGTAGTTTTAGGACTCAGAGCACGATGGCAGGAAGGGGTGGTCTCCTTCTGAATAAGGATAAGCTTGTTGTTTCAGTAGATGACGGACTGTGTTGGAGTGCTTGGAACCTGTAGTGCTGGGAGCTGTACGCATTAAGAATTGGCCTCTGCTCAGAGATGTTAATGTTGCACAGAAAGAAATTAAGAACTAATCACTGTTCCTGTTGCACAGTCAAGGAGGCCTGCAGGCTCCCTCAGATTAGGTGAGTGGCTTTCCCACTTCACAGCAGATAGCAGGAATGGGACGGGAACTCAGGTTTCTCTATGCTGTATCTGGCGCTGTAAACCCAGCAACGAAAGGATTAGCTCTCTTTGTTTCTCTTGATCACGTTGTGTCTGCTTTGACTTGGACTCATGTCCGCTACCAGCGGTTCCGTGTGGAGTGCTCCCAGCTGAGGGACCTGAGGCTCTGCAGAAGAGGTTAACAGAAGAGTTATAGAAAACAAAATAAATAATTCATGAGCTGTAGGCCCCGAGCAAAAGGGGAAACTTATTTCCAGCTCTTTTAAGGCACAAGCTGAATCCTGACTGGACTAAGTGTGACTTGGGTGTCCTTTGTGAGGACGGGACTTGAGGCCTTGTCAGAAAGAATCCCAGCGCTGCCTTTAATCACACCACGTAACTTAAACACTAGGCAGAAGCCTAGGTGAGGAGCTCAGGATTACTGTGAGAAGGCACAGTTGGGAAGAGTACGGAGTAGTGGCCTTAGTAATGTTTTGTCAGAATCTTCCCAAGCTGCAGTGGGTTCCAAATGTATTACAGGACTGTGCCAAAGAATGAGGGTTTCTCTGTCATATGTTTGCTCTTTGACTGTTTTGTTTTGAGGGGACAGGGACCTCTGTTTTGGCAGCAGAGGATCCTTAGACAAGCTCTCTGCATCAATATATCCAGATGACTTTATGTGCTAGAGATGGAAGGTGTGTCTGAGCAGCGAGAGGCGGCCCTTGGGGTCTCCGGGGAGCGAAGTGCAGGTTTGCAGATAGGTTTGACTGAGTGAGTGATGGCTTGTCAGACACGAGGGGAGTCTGGATAAGTGCCTGGAACGGAAACCCGTTGGGAGTTGTTAAACACAGAAAAGCCATCCTGAGCTCAAGAAGTCCCAGAGCTGCAAGTTGTTAGGGACCGGGAGCGTGTTCTGAATGAGTGTCCCCATGTGCCTGCTTTATTCCTGTACCCTTGGCAAGGTGTCTACTTCTGGCCTCTGTCACAGCACGCTGGGCTAGGTGGTTCTTTGGTGCGAGCCACAGCAGATTTCTTCTGGAAAAAAAAAAACCAAAACAAAAAAACCCCAAATAAAACCAAACCCAAACCACCACAGAAACCATGCAAGAGAGAGAGAGCTTTGAATGCTTACAAAACACGTCCGTGGCTTCTTACTGACTCAGCTAAATGTTACTGACTTACTGGTTGTTGAAAGAAAGCAGAGAAAGCTATGGTCTGTGGGGGTTGTGGAGAGGCGGGGCAGATGAGTTTATTGCCCTGACCCTTAAGGATCCTGGGCCAGTGGCAGTGGTACATTAGGATAGCCTCTGCAAGACAGAGTGGGATATTTGAATTAGTGGATGTCTCCTTGAATACACAAAAGCTCATAAAGATACCAGAGCTAATGATGAATGAAATGTGTCATGTTCCGATTACCTAAAGGACTCTGCCAGGCTCGATTCAAGACTTTGTTCTTATATTGTGGTTATGGCTTTGTCCCGAGCTTTGTGGTGATCTGACATTGCTCACTTTTCTGCTGGCAGAGTTACGTAAATGGTACTATGGCTTGTTCCCCGAGATACTTAACTGTTGCTTCTTAATGGCTGTATAGTGACTCTTGTGCTAGTCTGCAGAGTCTTTCTTGCACTCTCACCTTGTTCAACATTGGGTCCTACTGTACTGTGCTTGACAGTGGTGTATTTTTGCAAAAGAGGCAAGGCTGTGGGTGACCTTCAAGTCAGTAGAACACTGCTGTTGCTCAGCATGTAGTATTGCTCTTGCTGAAGCAACAGTTGCAGTGTTTGAATGTAGGCGGTCATGCTTACCGTACACAATGTTGCATCGAAATAAGCATGAATATGCAGCAAGGGATATCCCCTCAAAAGCAACGTACAGCATGAGCGTGCGGTTCAGGCCTTGTGTGGCAGGGAAAAGGGCGACAGAGGGTGCAGCGGTCATAATGCAGGAAGAAGAATGAAAGGGGGCTTTTCATCACGTAGTCGATCTATCAGAAGGCTTCTTCTGAAGTGGTGAAACTCCAATGGGTTGTTAATGACAGCCTGTGGCTTCATGGCACTGACTGCAAAGTACTGAGATGAGCAACAGAGGTGGCAAAATGAGCTGTCTGATCAGTAGAGAAAGGAGAGTCGACTCGGGTGTGAGACAAGAATGTTGCTGTTTCACTGTCAATCGTTTCTTTAATTGTTGAAATGATAAAACAAAACTAGAAGCCCTTATTTACTCTCGTGTGAGCTGCCTCTTCTTTTTTCCAGGACAGACTATCTGTAGCCCCGAAAACTATAGAGGGGTAGCTGTGGACCCCTACACCAACAGAGTCCCGCTTGGTAATATGCATAGTATAGTTCCTGCATGAATTGTACGGGTATAATGGCCGTGGCTTTGCATTTTCCTTTTTGCCTGAATGCTTATTTGTCCTGTCTGATAGACCCTTGAAATCTCCGAGGAGAAGGCTGCATTAATCAGTGGCTGTGGGGGAAGATGAAAAGGCAATGGGTTGATCTAGATATAGCTGCTGTCGTTAGTTTTCATCGTTTTTCTAATGTCTATGTGAGACTGTTTTATACCTGGGTTAGGACTTGATCTATCTTTTGTCTGTGGAACCTTGCACGCAACCCACCCCCGCGGTGCTGTCAAAACTGCAAAACTGTTTGTGATGATTTTGCGTCATGCGGCCAACAGAAAGGGAAATAATATCTTAAATGACAAGCATTAAATCCAATAAGGAGGAGACATTCATCATGGATGTGGAGTCATATTTTCTGTCATCTGAGACTGTGAAAAGGTGCTCGTGGTAAAGCTTACTTAAAATACGTTTACTTTTCCAAAGGACATTTGGGAATTTTTTTTTTTTAACTCAGCTGAAGATCTTGATGTTACAAAGGTGTACAGGGATTTAAGCAATGTGAAGAGCAATCAGCTAATTCTAAAACTTAATTTTTGGCATGTGAGTGAGTATATGCTTCTGTAAATAACTGTATGTCCTGAAAGGGAGGATGAGTATTACACTGTGGAAAGCCTGAGAAGGAAACTGACTGAGGCTGTACAGAAGTAACTAGGTGTGGGAAATAACTAAGGAAGGAGCAAAACATCAATCGCCTAAATGTTGTTATCTGTCCTGAGATGTGTATTCCTTTGCATATTTGTTAATTACTATTTCAGCTTACTGGACTGTGGTAAGCGTAGTAAGTATGGAAGGAGACGAACTCTTAGTCCAAGGTAGAAAAGAGAGTTTTTAGTACACGATATTTTTAGTGTGGAAGAATACTTCAGAAGCTCTAGTAATTCATAGAGGCCCAAAATGTGAGATTCAGGGTAGGAATTAAGATGCTGATCCTTGTCAAGGTCTGAAGTTACTTACCTGCAGGAGAGTATTCAACCCTTCTATATCTGAAAGTTACTTAGATTGGGAAAAGGTGAGGGTCCAAACTATGAGCTGTATCTGAATAGGCCCGAGCCTGAGTGCATGTCGGTTTCTGTACCTCTCACAGGGAGGTGCGCCTTCGCATTGGCCTGAAGGTTTTGACCTGGCCCGTCTTCAGATTTCACGTGCGCTCTTTGGCGAGGTAAAGCAACTGGGTGGGAGCAGAGTCTGCTGTCGGTCCCGAGTTTGCAACTCGCTGCGTTTGTCGTTACAGCGCTACGCAGCTCCTTTTGCAATCGCCCCATTGTGCATCGCCATAAATTAAAGTACCGCTGAGGTCAAAGGGCAGGAGCTCATGTGTAAATGCATGTTCCTCAAATTCTTGTTACGTATTAGACCTTTGAGATCAGCTCTAACAAGCGCAGTGCACGCAGTGGTTTAGTTTGTTGCATGCCACTGGGAAATTAAATGTGTCTTCCAAGTTCTTGTCACTTAAAATTTGCGGTGACATTTACTGCATTTGACAAAATATAGGAAAAAGAGGTTCCAATTAACCAGAACATCAAACGCTGTAGATGGTGCAGTTTATTTTGGAGGCATGGTATTCAGAAAGGTCAGCCTTTCAGTCAGCTAACCTCGGCCGTTTGTAGTGTGCACTGTGGCTAATGAGCACTTAGCTCACATGCCTAATGGGTGCCTTATGCAGAGAAAATCCAGATGCGGTTGGGTAGTTAACGTAGCGATGTGGTGAAACTGGCTTTGCACTGTAGGTGCGCACTAGGGAAGTGGTGTATGAAAGCTCTCTGTAGCATACTAGACAGATGGAACTGCTGTTCGGCACTAGGAACCAAACAGTCAGCAGGTTTGCTCGTTATGGGGGGCGGGAAACGGGACAAGAGGCTAGATCATTTGAGTCCTTTCAGAGGAATGGTGATCTTGACTTGTTGAAGTAGCGGTTTGCGGCTGAAGAAATCTAGGCACCTGGGTTTAGTTTTGCTACGTCTCACAGAGCAGTGCTTCCGCTTCCTGACAGTTCCATTTCATGTCAGGTAAAATCAGAGTAGCAGGACTCGGTCTGCAATTTGTGTGCTGAAGTTGTAATTTTGCAAGGAGTTACTCGTGCTTATTTCACTCTTCCATGCAGTGGCTTTTATAGAGGCTGCAGAACAGAGGAGTCAGAGTTTGCCACTGTGAAAGCCTGTGTAAGTTAAGCTAAACTGGGAATACTGCTTTTTAAATGTGAGGTACAAAGAGTTATGTAGGCCCCGATACTCATTGGAACATCAGTGCTTGTTCTCCGCAGTGTAGGAATGTAAGATGCAGCAATGTAAAACGTGGATTATTTCATCATGTTAGGAATATCTAGCCAGTAGGTGATGCTCAGAATAGCTTGCTACTCATGCATGTTTGAAAAAGTAAAAATAAGGTTTTTATTACAATAGTGTAATGCACCATTACAGTAGTGTAAGGCTCCAATAACAGCTATATGCAGGAAAGATATGTGATTTTAATTAAAGAAAATGCACTGAGGTTTGGATATGCTTGTTGGAATTTCAATTCTGAAAATAAGATCAACAAAAAATGGGGATGAATCCAATGTTAAGAGCCAGGAGGATCTTCATAAAGCAAGTTCCATGCCCGCCCCCTTTGCACAAGGCAAAACTTCTCCGTAACTTAGTGCTTCTGCTTAGGCTTGTTAAATGCACAGAGCCTTGTGCTCTGTGGTGGTTTTAAACTGCAGCATGGCAGTAGTTCCTTATTAAAGACAGGTGGAAATCTGTTGTGGCATCCTGCACTGTGTACTTGATGTTGACAAAGCGCTGGAGGGAAGGTGGTGAAGTCTCCTGATGGAATGATATTCTTCAGTTGCCTTAAATGTTGGTATTAATCAGTTCCAAATAACTTACTACTTCTGCCAAAATTCATGGCAGCTGCTGGTCCTTTAAGTGGGTTTATTTCAGCATTAGTACTGGACTGTAGTATTACTATATGGTCTGAAAATAGACATTTGGGCAGAGCTTCCATAAACCATGGTGGATTTACAGCAAATTCACCCTGGGGATATTGATAATATTAAACTAGCCAATGACATTCTGGTTTTGCTCAAAGCTTTGGGTGTTTTAATGCATCCTTGAAAAATATTTCTTTTTACCTATGTCTCAACAAAACCATGTTTTTGCCTTGTTCTGCAAAAGTTTCTGACTCCACTCTACTCCAGTTCTTTTCTTCTCTTTTAAGTAGAAGATGACAGGGCAGTGATGGCTGGCAAATGACAGCTCTTTGAGATGTTAACTCTTAATCCAGTGAGTACTTGGGAGTGCTCATTTGAAGGCAAATGAAGAACAATTCTAGATGCTGCTTGGATCTTTCTAAACTTTTTTTTTTTTTTTTTTTTTCCAGATGTAAAAAAGAACACCTTTTTTTGCNTTTTTTTCCAGATGTAAAGATGAACACCTTTCTATGCTAATTCTTGTTGCTTCTTAATACTTTATTTGTTTACCTTCTTTGAACTTAGCTCCCTGTAAGGGTTTGAGAGGGGTGTCAAGTACTTGTGATTTACTGTGCTGCACGCTAGGCATCTTCTGGTCAACAGGATTTTACCTTGTCTCCCTTCTGTTGGGTTCTGTTTGATTCAGTGGAAGGGTGGGCATGTAGGAGAGGAGAGTGAGAATAAGAGGACTGGGAGAGAAAGCTTGGCCTATTTTAAGTTGGTGGGAGTTCGATCGCAGGCCAGAGCAAGAGCAAGTAGTTGTCTTCAGCCTATGGGAGGAAGTAAGAACAAGAACTTGGAATGGTGGAGCATAATATTGTTAGCCTTTTAGCTAAAACAGGCCTCCTGGGTCACAGTGCAAAAGGAAAAATTTCTTGACTTAAACAGAGCTCTCTTCATACTGAAGTTGCAGCAACAAAATGACCTTGCACTGCATTTTTACTTCCCCCCCGACCCCCTCCCTTGTAGCGGTTGCTTGAATTTCCTACAATATGTTATTCTTGTTGTTTGGAATCATGGGGAGGAGGGAGAGAGGGGAAACCAACCTGTGTAAAAATTAGCTTTGAGTTATTCCATCTGTGGACTCTTAATTTTGTCATGAAAACAGAGAAGCCTGGCAGGAAGCTAGCTTTTGACTGGCTTCATGTATCCTCTTGTCTGGAGCTGGTTAAGAAAGTGTGGCATTTAGAATGAAAGCAAAAGCTTCGTTTCTGGAACTCTGAGTGTTTGCCCAATTCTTTGACCATCTGTTTTTGTTGACAGCCACCTCTTTGTGTTGTGCCAAAGTTATTTTGGCTTTTATAATCTGTATATGCGTGTGTGTATGTGTGTACATGGTGGTGCGGTTGTGTGTGTCTGCGTGTAGATCATTCGGGTGCTACTTACTGGGTAAGATTGCGGGAAGTTGAATGCGTGAAAGCAGCTAACTTGTGAGGATTGAATTACCAGGAGAAATACAATGACTAACCCTGGCTTCTCTAAGAGATACTCAAGCCGTATCCGTGGTGTTATCCTGTCTTAATGGCTGCCAACTTCTGGTAGAGTTCCTTACGTGGCTTTGGTTGTGTCGCAGCTGTTTTGAGTATGCAAGTACCTGCCTCAAATCACTGCTGAGATTAATAGTCCTGATGGAGAGCCCAGCATCTGACTGACTATGAAGAGCAGATGGTTCTCTGTTCTTCTTGGTGCTAGAGCGGAGTGGTGGTAGTATCGTGGAGGTGCCTAGTCACATTAGCCTCTCTTGGCTTCGCTTCTCTTCCATTATTGATGTCAGTTAGAAGGTAATTATTCATTCCCTGTATCCTTCATATGCTAAATATATCCACTATCTGTATATATTGGAGATGCACCAGAGCAGGTGATGTTCAGAACTCCATCATGGAATTGCAAAAGCATTTTGAAATTCAGCCTCAAAATCTAGAGGGAGACGCTTGTGCTTTTTGAACATGTTTGTATGTTTCTAAAGTGGCGTTTTCTCTACACTGGAATAAAACTTCTCTTTCTGCTTTCTTCTGAAAGCTGTATTAAGAAACAGAGAATATTTTGTGCTGCTTTCCACAATTAGTTTCTTCCAGCAGCGACTTCGGAACTCTTGCTTGGCATGAGAGTAGGCCAGAGTAACGTATATAGCCCATGACAGCAGCAAAATGAGGCTAACAAATATCCTACCAAGGATGCGGTATGACAGCTTCATCCATCCAGCTGAATTTGCATTGTGAGTATGAAATAGCTGCGTGTCATGGGCCACTGCCATTGCACACAGTCATTTATTTAATAACTCGGTGCACAGACATTAAAGGGGAGCCATGCAACGCATCAGTTTGTTGAAGGCAAATAAGAAATTAAGAGATGGCAGCGTTTAGAAAAGTCTGTTTTGCACTATTCCATCACCATAACTTTTTAATGTTTGGCCAGGCAATGACTCAGGTGTAAAATGGGTAAAGTTTTTATGAACAATGGCAAAGGCGCGGACTGCGGTGTGTCACAGGCTGCTTCCCTGTGGTGTTCTCTGCTGTGCTGAATACGAAGGTGGCCTTTTAAAAGATCAGTCTATTTCCTTGCAATACAAAGTACTAGAGTTAGTTCTATAGTTTGCGCTAGGTGTTTCTGTCATGTGAACCAGGTAGGTTAAATCTGCTTAAAATCTTGACAATTAGTTGTTTTGGTTTTTTTTTTTTTTTTTTTCCAGAGCATGGTTAATTCACACAGAATTGAGTCCCTTTGTATTTGATAGTCGAGATTTTCCAGAAATTTTAAGTGGTGCACTTCCATCATGAGGAGAACGAATTTTAAGTGATGTGGAGGGCCTTGAAATCAAGCTGCCTAATATTTGCCCAGAGAGGGAAAATGGAGAAACTAAAGCACCTGAAATAGGTAGTCACTTCTGAAAATCTGTTCATAAGCATGAAAGAAATTGCTTCTGTCATTTTAGACATATTTTCAGGAATTGCCTTCAACCCATGTGTTTCCATGTGCAAATTAGGTGTCTAAGGTCGATGAGATTTTTGTTGACTTGTACAAGTGCCTCTAGTGAGTGCTAGTGCAGTTGTGAATGGACAGCTCTGTTATTTCAAAAACATGATTGGAGTTATAAGAAGGCTAGGACTGAATTTAGGTGGGGACAGTGTGTCATGATGAGAAAAGGGAACAATGGGTGTTCTGTTGATGGGTAAACAGAGTTTTTTGCTGTGAAAAATGTAAGGCAGGTTTTTAAATAATGGAGTCCAGATGTGAAATGCCTAAATCCTTTGCAGACACTTAAAAATAGGAGTTTATCACTGTGATGGGAGTAAAGGATTTTTAATTTTTCTCATTGATGGGAGCCTAATTTTAACAGTGGAAAAAAGATTTCCTGTTGTCTGCTGTAAGAGTAAGTCATCAGACTAACGGGAAAGGGACGCTAACAGTTGTCGCTCCCCCTTAGCGTCAGCAGTGCTAAAGCTTTCGGAGTGCTTTCCTCGCAGCCAGGCCGGTTCTAAACCTTCAATTCTTGTTTGCAGAACTCAAATATGTGCATGAAATGTCTCCTGGGTTGCTTTGCTTAATAGCAGTTAAGCATAAAAGGGCCTCTTAAGCGAAGCCTTCAAAGAATTTCTGTTCTCAAAGGCTTGTAGAAAGAGATATTTGAAAAAAGAAAAATACAAAGGGCAGAAGCTGCAGGGAAGAGTAGAAAAAAGGCTCAAGAAAGAGGGATGACTCTTTTGTTGTGTTAATTTTCACTGACATAACACAGAAAATAGAGGCTGCTGTTGTTACTTCTACTAATATTACTGCCACTGCTGTGAGTACAGGATGGCTGCAGTGGTTAGTACTTCCTTGCCCTCTCTTGCAGAAGGGCAGCCTAGTTGCGGGCTCGGTAGGTAAGCGAGTGTCTTGGTCAGGGCTAGAAATGTCGGTAGTTCTGCTCTTCACGAAACAGCTGCTGAGCTCTGTCTGCAGCTGGAGCAGAGACCTGTGAGAGAAGGGCGAGCTAGTTGGCTGGGGTTGGGGAAAGATCACCTGCCTCTGCGCAGGTGCCAGATGCTCAAGTTGGGTTATGTTGCGTTTGCCAGAAGTTGGCACGTTACTGAGAAGATTCATGTATCAGCTGGACCGCAGTAACCTGTGCGTCCGCAGTCACATGCTTAAGCGGCTTAGAAATGCTGAAGCGAAGAAAAATTTGCAAGGAGGACTGGCTGCATGTGCTCTGTTTATACCTGAAACACTTACACAGGTATGTTCTGCAGCTGCTGAAACCACTACGGGATAATTATTCAAACTATCTGTTGGTATAAATGGATGCCACCTCATGGATTTCAGTGGCATATCATCCATTAAAACAAGCAGAGAAGGTGTCTTGCAGGCACGTAACAAAACAGACATGTTCATCCTCAGTTGCAATGTAGTTGTGGTGCTCTTACCTCGTGATATTTAAGGAACGCTTTGACTTGAGGCCGATGTGTATTTGGTTGGTCAGATGGCTAAATAGCTCTAAAAGCACAAGAAAGTTACAAGATACTCAACTGGCAAGAGACAAGTCTCAAATGTAGCTTAAAACAAAGCAATGTGAAAACTCTAGGAGTGATGCTGGTTCGAATAATAGCTTATTTGTCCTGCGCAGCTTGTTTGCAGTTACACATTGTTTCAAGAGCCGGATACTAAATCGGAGAGCAGTGCAAAGGAAAAGGATGAGGGCTCTGTCTGCTGGTTAGCTGGAAGGGCAACTAGTATCCCTATGCATTCATTTAGTGGAACCATTTAAGCCTTTTTCCTGCAATCTTCAATTTCATGCTGTCACTGGGTTTAAGTGCTCCAGTCATTGCTGTAAATGAATCCAGAGGCAGTGTTCTAACCCAGTTTCTAACGTGGAATCTGCAAGGGCCTGCTTTGACTGCGGCACTTCATCCTGGTGCTTCAGCTTGTATGTCAGTTATAAATGCTTTTACTGTAAACTGACCAGCTGTGGCCTTAGCAGGCAGTGAAGTCAGGCTTCCTCGCATCTGCAAGTCTGACTCAAGTGGCTTTACCTGATGCTGCAGTTTAGGTCTCGGACTTTTTACAATTTTGTGCTCTGTTTGTGTCATCTGAGCGGGGGTATTTTCCTGAACGCCCCGTCCCCGAGCACTGTGTCGTATCATTATAACGGCGCTCTGAGCGTCGGACCCTGTGTAGCTAATGTCGTTGTTCTTTTAGAGATAGAAGCTGGCAAAACAGTTTGTCTCAACTGCCAGCCCAAAGGAAACAAAAGATAATGTGGGTCATGCCTAATGTCATTATTATTTTAAGTGTCTCCTCCTGTAGGGTCCAGTGGTTGTACTTTCTCTCTCGCAAAACATCTGTGTCACAGGGGAATGTGCTACGTAAACCTTCCTGCCTTGGCCTGTTCTAGTAGCCATGCCATTACGCCGCTGTTGCTTTGATTCAGTGATGTAGGAACGCGTATAGCTTTCTGTGTATGAACAAAAGGAGAGAAACGTACCCAGTAGTAGATGGCGAGCCCCACTGGTGATTATTTTGGGGGCGGATTCGCAATTGCGCAAAGAAAATGCAATTACCTTTTGCCCACAAAACGCAGGACCTGCGGTTTCATGCAAGAGGTTTAGCAGGTGCAGCTTTTGAGAGATGTTTGGAAGAATCTGTCTGGGTGTGTTGGTATGTTGATCTGGTGTGGTGCTGGCCACTAAATGATTGTTGTTGTTATTCAGGAGTGCAATGGCACTGGAGTTCCTTGTACAGGAGAATTTGGCAACGTTACCTGACAGAGATGACTTTTGGCAAAATACTTTGTTGGATATTGCTTTCGCTCTGTGTCTAGAAGGATTTCAGTGCCCTGTTGCTAGTTTTGATACGTTACATAAAGTTTACCACTAGAATGGTAATTTTCCCAGTTACCACATAGGCACCAATTAAACAGCGTCCTTACGTTTGAAACGTAGGTTTAGGCTGGCAGGCAGTATGTATCTGAAATGGCTTTGAAGAGTCTGAGCTATGGAAGCAACTTTATACAATTCCTGTGGCTTTGTGCTGTTTAAAGGGTACACAAGACCTGCAGACCAGCATTGTTTACTTGACACGAAAGTTGTTGGCAGGTCCTACAGGCTACCATTGGGTACTGGACAACTTAAACTGGTTGACTAGGAGATGCTGTTGTGGGGAAAATAAGTGGAATGGAGAAGCACAGTGTTGAGGCCTTCTCACTTGGAAGGCTGTGGACCATCCAGAGGAGTTTAGCTGAAAACCTGCAAAAGCAGGATTGTCCTCAGGAGGTTTTGTGGGAGTGCTGCTTACAAATGTCATCGCAAGTGCAGGGAAAAACTGGGGTTCTCATTGCGCTTGAGAACTTTGAAACGTCTCGCTATGTTGTGTTGTGATACTGTCGGCAAACGGAAGCCATAGCAATAGTCCTTATTTGTTTAAGAACCTCTGCTTTCATCTGCCTGCGAAATGGTGGCTCACACAGTAAAAAAAAAAAAAAAAAAAGATTACTTGCCCTAGNAAAAAAAAAAAAAGATTACTTGGACTAGTTTCCAGCATTGACTTGCATTAGGATTAATCCTGACGATTCTGGCATCTTTTTAAGCATCTCATTTCTTATCTGTTCTCCCTCATCCTAGGAGAGCACTTAAGAAAACATGTTGGCTTTGGAAACTTCTTTGCTCCGTACTGTCTTGCATTTGCTAGATGCTTTGTGGTATGTCATGGAGGTTGCTTGTTTATGAAGGAAGTCTTCAGGGCTGAAAATAAAAACCTCGGTTTCTTCCAGAAGGAACAGAGTTATAGCAGTGTGTGAGGAGCTGTGTAGTTTTGATGAGAATTTTACATGATTATTTATCTGCACCATAACTCTATATTGTTATCAACTGTCTGATGTTGTTAATGACTCTCTTCTCTAAGTTTTAGACAAGATTTAAACTAGATTGAGTAGGTAAGTTATGGCAGATGTAACTACAGCTCAATTCTGGAATTTGTGGAGCACTTAAATGTAGTGTACTTAAACATGTGAATAGCATATTGAGTTGGGTGGGACTGTCGCTGGCAGAGTAGAACGTGTCCAGCTGAGGAAAACATGCTGTAATCAGGAAACTGGGTTGGGTGGAATATGGCATTTGCTGTTAGGCAAGGAGAATGTAGGCAGAAGGGGTTGTTGAAGATTAGCAGCATCAAAAGATAAAAGCCTACGTAACTTCTTTGACTTCGTAAGTTAAATGAATGGAGAAACCTCAATTTACTCTGTCAGTTATGACTGAGTACTAATGTCTGACAAGACAAAGCTGGGGAGCAAATGAATTTAGGGGAAGCCGCACAAATCCTGTCTCTAAACTTCAGACTTGTTCATGAAGCATCCTAGGTTTTTGTGTTGGTAAATAGCGTGATCTTTCAGATAGTCTGATTTAGTGGTGTTCTGCTAAACAAAAAAGCCTGCCTGTTTATACCAGTGGGACACTGCATGTTGTGTTGTTGGTACAAACGAAGTTTCTGTGTAGCTCCTAAGGGGTTAAAATAGTGTGAGGGGAAACACTAGGTTTGCAGTGGTTGGATTTAAAAAACAAAAGAAAAAAACCACAAACAAAAAAAACACCAAAAAACCCGCCGCCCACCCCCCCCAAACTAAAAAACAAACAAACAAAAAACCCCCAAACCTCTCAAAACTGCTGGTGTTATAAACTAGAGGGGAATATCTGAGTAAGTGGAGAAGAAGAAATGCTCTTTTGTTTGCTCTTTTTCACGCTTTAGTGTATGGTAGGTAAGTGTAGGAAAAATTTTACATTTATATGATGTGCTCATGCTCCACGTTGCTTGAATCCATCTGTAAACGGAGAGCTGTTGCCACACATCGGTTCTATACGGTGCGTATTTTGCAAACAGCTACACCTACACACAGACAGTATGAGGCATTAGGGCTTTGATTTCCAGGATGCTGTATGTACTTGGAGCCTGCAAGCCGTGAAACTGCAGTCATTCCAAACCTGACTCAACTGATTTGGCTGAGCGTTAGCATTAGAAAAATAGTACCAAGGCATGGGGGGAAGGGGTAGCTGCTCTCCCTTTCAGAACAGAGGGCTTAATGGTGAAGGTTTTAAGTTGCAAGGCAAGCTACTGTATAAACTGCAGTACGGGGCTCTTGCCACGCATGCGTGGGTGTGTGCGTGTAGATGAAGGCAGGTGTAAACTCTACTTGGAATAATTGTAGCTCTCTCTCTATGCTGTGTCCTATCAGAACATTTATCGAGGTTCATTTTGGTTTCCCCCGCCGTGTGATGTGGTGCAAGAATAAGCGTGTGTTCT
>VZTL01060050.1:154-19773 GCA_013400535.1 Scopus umbretta
CTATGTTTAAAAGTCTAACTACAATTTTTCAATACAAAAAAAAGAAACGAACAAAGAAATGACACTAGTTTTGAAACATAGCTGCCTGGTGAAGAAGATAGCTCCAAGGAACTTTCAGATACATCATTTCATGAGGTTCACACTAACAGTGGTAAGACTTGCATTTGTGTATCCATCTGCAGTAAAAGAACCAACAGAAGTTATAACATGTAAATGGTAGCCCAGATACCATCTTTCACAAGGCAGTTTTTCTCCCTGCCTGTGATCAAAGAGAGTTTGCCATGGCTACAAACACAGATGCACAGACACACATGGATTTCTTCACTGGCTGTCCATAGATACTTGGTCTGTCTAGCAGCAGGTACCCAGACCATGGTCTGCAGTTGCAGGCTCCCAGATCTTTCATCCCACTCACTGAATAGCTCATGTTGAAGTTCACAGTCAGGCCAGGAATGTGCACCCCCACATGCAGAATAAAAATCCACTCACATGGAAAATCATTAGGAATACAGTATATTATGAAGACAAGACAGTTTGCAGTGACTGCTGCAGGTGTGGGGCTCTGTCAGAAAAATGTGCAGACCAGCATCTCACACATGACCAGCTGGTCCCTTCTATCACCTTCATTTTCCCAGGCTTGTTCTTCCCTCATTGACCTCCCCTCTTTCTCCACCCTTATCTCTTCCCAGATAAACATCTTCCTGCCTTCTTACTTCTTGCCCCAATAGTCCCAAGTTTTGCTAAGTCTGTACTCAAATTTGGCACTTCTTATACCATTACCTCACTCATCTCAGCCACACATTGTATTATTGATACAGTTACTTAGGCATTGCTGGCTCTGCAAGACACTGTTCTCCAAAAGATCCTTAATCCTCTTCTCCAAATATCCGTGAAGTTTGGCTGTCTTTCACATAATTTCCCTTAACCATCTGTGAAATCCATCCATTCCTTGCAGCACTATCTATAATTTTGTTATCTACTCACTCTATGATTTGTCACACCCAGCAATTTTGCATGTTCTGCCCAGGCACTCATGGCTGTACAGGTAGCCAAACCTCAGGCTAGGGCCCAGTTATCCACCTGCAGACCTTCACAGAGCAAGCAATGTGTTCACAGTAATAGACAGCTCTTGGAAGATATGCTGCAATCATGCCCTTATCTCTTATATTCTAGCCTAATGATGGAGCATAAAAGAATTTAAATAGGCAGGTCCCAATTTGTTTAGCAGTTCTATAGTCCCCTTATTTTCCAGATTTTCTGAGTTTTGTTTGTAGCTGCTTCTCTTTTTCCAACCACCCTCTCTTTTGACTTCTGATGACTTCTGACTACCATTACATTATCTTCTTTTGTTATCAGTATGTCTTCCAGAGCAAGGCTCAAAGCAGCTCACAGCAGTAGGCGAAGTAAGCAACAGGCTACAGTAACAAGCCACAGGGTAGGTAGACTGTCAGATAGAAAGATCTTAATAGGAGACAAGATATAAAAGGAGAGAGCAAGACGAAGAAACAGTTTCCTCAGCTATCTAAGCATTCCCATAGGTCATGAAGCCACATCAACTCATCCTAGTTGCTTCAGTCACCTGATGTTACTTAAACTGCATTAATTACTACTAATACCACAACACCCACAGAACTGTCACCGATCCCTTTCTAACTGTACCTTTATTTGCCTCCAGAGCACCCCTACGCACTCTTTCTAGACTATCACCACCCTACCACTCTTCATTAACTCTCTCACTGTGACCTCTTTTACTCTAACGTGAAGCCAGCCTGATCTTGCCACAAAACTAAATTTTGGGGATATAAAAAAGCAACCTTGAATTGTCTCTGAAGCCCAGGATTAAAAATATGTTGGTCTACTGTGTTGCCCTAGAGGTTATTTTCTAACACTGAAAATCTACATCCTTGGTTTTGGCAACAAAATGTCCCTTATCCAATTAATTTCATCAATTCTTTCATGACATGAAAGCTTTCTTCTTGGACATATGCACTAAAGGTGCATATTATACCCTTACTAAAGGTAAGGGTATAAAGTATTGCCACTCAAAGATTAGCTAAATCATTTTGGTGTACGTGTAGAGAAGTTTTATGTAACATGCAATCAGTATTATGTCTTCTGTATTTCTCTATGCCATTGCTTTGAAATGTATTATTAACTATAAAAATGAACATATATATATATATATATATGAGACTTCTAAGACTTTATAAGACCTTAAAAGTGACTGTCTGCAACAGCTTCTTATCCTTATGGGTGTAATATTGAAAAACAATAACCCATGTTGATGGTATCTTGCCTTTGAAGTTTCCTGACAGATTGAAAAGAGAGTAATTCTACTGCTGGCCACTTTGCAGTGACAGCTGGGTGAAGTCATTGTAAACACTGACGATAACTTTCCATATGGCAAGAATTCCTAACTGTTTATTTGGTAATCATCAGTGTATGCTCATTAGGACCCAGAGCTGCATAATCTTATTGAATGTGATTGTCTGCTTAGAAATTCTGTTGTGTTGAATTTATCTGCAATATGTTACCTATAAAGAGGGTCCAAGTCCTAGTTCTTGGATTCAGACATAGATTTTGATCATCAAAGGTGGAATATTTATGTATCTGGATCCTCTTCCCCACCACCCCTCTACTGCTCCCCCATTATCTTTCAGAGATGGGATGAAAAAAAAAAAATATACAGAAGCAAACAAAAATTAATTTTTCAGTCAGGCTCATCTGCAGGCAATAGTCAAATAGTCTTTCCACCATTTCTGTTGCTTTCTGCTTCACTGAAGCCCTCCAGCACAGGATTACTAGTAGCAAATTTACCAACTGAAATTCTACATTTCCTGGCTTTGTTCAGCCTGTCTTTCCCTGGATGATACTAAATACCTATATTTAGATAGACTGAATCATATCCTAGTTTTACATTTTTGAATATTTCATAACAAGTGGTGATTGAAGTGTTAGGAATATCTATTCTCTAAAGACATGATAATATTTCAGCAGGATGCAGCTTCTCATCATTGTGATACAATTTGCTAGTGTCTTAAACTAGGTTAAAATATTAAATAACTATTTTAAAAATTGTAACTCTTTTTGAAAAAAAACAATCAGAAGCACAATGTCAGAATTTTGGAAATGCAAATGAAAATTATTTATTTGATGCTTTTAAATAGATATAATCTCTTTCAAAATAAATATATTTTTAATTATGATTGGCATCTTAATATTTCAGAAATATGATGGAACATTATTACTTGGTAAATTCTTTTTCAAAGATTAAGAAGAAAACACTTCATAATATATAATATCTAGAATTTTTAATACTACATTATCAAATACAGAAATGTCAGCTATCCTACAATCTGAAACCAAATCTTTCCCCTTCTGCCCCCACTAAAAGAACAAAAGCCTATATGAAAATCCTTTCTTCTTCTTATGAGTCACAGAAAAAAACAAAGACCAGAAGTTTCCTTTTCAAATTACATTCAACACACTGTAGAAAGCCTTTAAGCATAACTGACTTAATTAGCATATATCTAATCTCATTCTATGATACATTCTATACTTAAAATCATATTTTTATCAGTTTCTTGTTTCGTTGGCAGTAGAACGTTTTGGACATTAAGGAGACTGAAGAAAAGCTATATAAATATTCTGCTTTATGAAAAATAATTATGCAGCAGAAGTCATATCTTGTACTTCAACCTTTTTGCTCTTTATTAATCAAACACCCGTAGGACCTTTTTACTAGAGCTGACATTACTATTCTTAGAACCACAGAAAGGCTTTGGTTGGAGGGATCTTTGAAGGTCACCTAATCCAACCTCCTGCTAAAACCGGGGTTAATTTCAAAGCTCAGCTCAAGCTACTGAAGGCTTTGTGTGTCTGAGTTCAAAAAATCTCCAGGTTCAGAGGGTCCATAGTCTAACTGGGAAACCTGTTCTCAACAGTCGAATTTTAATTCAGTAATTTTCTTATCTGCATGTTCAAAATTTGCAAGCTAAGTTAATATTTGTTCTTGTTAGTGAAAATAGTAGGAAACTGTGGGAATTTATAAGTGTAAAGGCTGACAGGCCATTTAAATACCAGATTAAGCAGATTTTAAGCATGATAATCAACTGATATCTGCAATGCTAGTGGAAAGAAGCAGACACTTCTAGCATTTGACTGGTCTCCTTTTGAAGCACAATCCTCAGATCAACCAGGTACTTCTGAAAGGCCCTGTCAGTGCCTATTTGTTATCTTTGATTATAACAAAATGGCTGAAAGTTACTAACTTAGAGATTTGGATACATTCTAGTGTCTAACATTAGACAGCACAAATCTTAATCTTGGTCTTTCAGAGTATTTTATAGATTGCTTCTGTACACCAAGTTTTACCTAATCCTTACATTCAGTCAGCCAACTGAGGCTCATTTTGAACCTTTAAAGCATGCTCAGCACTTAGATATTGGCTTCCAGTATGATCAGAAGATCTGTTTGAGCTTTGTCATAATTCACAGATGTTTAAATCCTCAAACCAATTTCTATTTTAATCCTTTAAATGTGTTTGACTTGGACTACATCCAGTGTGTGTAGAGATCACTGAATGCAATACAAGAAAAAGGGTCAGATTCATTTCAGTTAGAGCTTGTGGAGGAAAAGGAGGTTATCACATTTAGTGAAATTATATACAGTAATGCTTAAAAATTAGAATGTGTGTTTTCTTTTAATTAAAGAGGTTTTTATTCATATCTCAGTGAAATCTATAAAAGATCTAGACTAGATCCAGATTTTTTAACTCTGTTATTGGTCTTGAATAACTAAATGAAAAAATATATAAGAAAATGTCTAGGATAAAACAGTGAATGAGGGTTCATGTACAACTATATGTCACCAATAAAGGAACTTTCTACAAGGACTAATGGAGGAGTGCTAAGGCTCTCTATCTCTGCTCTGAAAGTTGTTTTAATATTCTGCATTAAATGGTCACACAGGAATCCATGAATATACAATGAAGTATATAGACTCGGGAATTAATAAAATCATATACAAACACAGTTATGGTCACCAAATATAAACAGCTGTGAAAAAGAAAAGACATGTGACTTCAGGTATCACCAAAGCATACATCCAACCAATTCCATCTCCCATACCTAGTAGGTAAGATAAGATTGGAAAACCCCAGAAAACTTGTATTATATGACAGGGCAATAATGTGGTGAATTCTACAGGAAATATTGTCATGAAACCCAGAACCATTTATTTTATGCCATTTAATTTATTATACTTGTTAATAACCTCTTGACTTCAGTTGAACTGTCTTAATTTCAGCTTTCCATCCACTGGGCCTTGTACAACATAGCAGCAAAACACAATGCTTCAAATCATCGCAGTTTACCCATTCCTAGTTGCTGGTGTGGGCATTAAACAAAATGCAGTAACACTCTCCATAGGTAATTAATTCTTCTGTTAGTGTTTTCAGCAGGGATGACTCTGGTGCCAGTTCAGAATGGGTTACTTAAGCAATCAGCCAGCTACCTATTGTTCACCCAAAGCTGTGCATTAGTCTGAAAATCAAACACTTTCCAATCCTTTGCATTGCTCTGACTGGTCCATAACCTAGACTCTGGTTCTGGCAAGGTTATATACCATATCTTCTTTTTCAGAGGGCTTTGTGTTACAGGGAAAAGGGAGACACCTATCACACAGAAGGGAAACTAGCCTGAGACAATCGATTTGTGCCAATGATCTACAGTGGATTCATTATAGGAAAATAAAATTTATTACATTCTCTATGACTATTTCATTCTAATCCGTATGCATGCACTACCTCAAAAAGCAAAACCAGTCTTCGTTCTTTTTTTTTTTTTTCTGCAAAGCTTTTCAGTTTTAATAATTCTGTCTTTCCTCTTTTTATCAAAATAGGAATTGAACATATGCAAATACAGAAGATACATGGTGCCGTCTGTATAGGTCTACATCAATGCTCTTTAGTATACTCCTAGATCTCTGTTAGAAATCTAGTATCATTGCCAAGGAGACTTAGGAATATACACATATAATGACTAAGATGCAATGAAAAACAAAAACTAAATTAAAAGAAAGAAAGGACTATTCCTTTCTTTCTCCTCCTTTTTGAATATTGCTTCAAGGTGCTTTAGCTAGGAAGTCTACTTTCTCTGCTTTCTTTCTGTAAGGTCGTAATTTACTGGCACAGCTCTTGACTCTGCAGAGGACATTGGTGCTTTGGCAGGAGTCACCTTAGGTAAACAGGGAAAATATCTTTTCTTCATGTATCATGAATTCATCAACTGAAATGACAATTCCATTGAGAAATCAATAGACAGAAAGCAAGAAACTTTGGAGAATGTCAGGTGAGCTCAGGAAAACAGACCTCTCTACAGTCACCGGCTTAACTGGAAAAAGCCATTGTACAATAGATTTCAGTTATATCTCAGCACACGTATCTGCAGATCCAGTTCTCTGTGTTCCTCATTTTCATGTCCCCATTAATCAAATAATCAACAGGGATAATCAGAAGCAAAAGTAGAAACAAATTACTCTTTTGCTGTTCTTGCCAGTTTTCCCTCTTCATTCTACTTCTAAACTGCGTAATTTGGAGACTATAAAAACTGTTAATGCTGTGTATAATATGTACCACTCTTGGGTTTCTTTAGGACTGAGTGTATGGCTAGAGTTCACATAAAGAAAGTTTGATAAATGTGGCGTATTATTAAAGGGCAAATAAATAATTAAAAATGCTTACTGTGACATGTAATAGAGGAATTCATAGGGCCAGTCATATGAGCAATAATTTGCTCATTAATGAGACTGGCTATAATTGTAAGTTCTCAGGATGAGAAGATACTACTGTAGTGTGATTCCACCAATATATGAGTATAAACCATTTAAAATCATACAAGTAGGAACTGTACTCAAACCAAAACCATGTGCAATACTTTAAGAATCTGCCATCCTCTTTTCAATGCAAGAATATTGACTTGTTCCAGACAAAGTGAAAATCTCATCTAACCTAATATTCCTTTTCCATATTCCAGAGAATATTCAAGCAATGGAAAAATCATGGATACCTATACATATTCAGGAAAAAGTGAACTTCAGCTAGATTATTGTTTTTTTAAACCAACTTCTCTACCCCTCTGTTGCCGAGTTACCCTTCAGCAGAGAATACTCTGATGGGATAAATTACTTTTTCAGTACTTTTTTCTGACTTCAAGTTGCTGGCTGGTTTTACTGCTAATTGTATATTTCCTGATAATGTATAATTATCAGGATATTTTCTGTGTTTTGTTTGTTACCTGAAGGAACATAGTTTACAGAGTAACACACTTTATATATTTATATACTCTTGTTAAGTACCTCACTATGTTTCTTAATGAAAAAAAAAAAAAAGAAAAGCTGAGCAGCATATAACTTTCATTTTGTGTTAGGCTTTACATTTGCTTTATATTTGTACAATATATTGACACTGTAAACACATAGTTAAGAAAACATAGATCTTCCATCCAAAACTGCATTTCCAAAACAATCACTTTTGTGCAGGTGATTTGTATTATAATACATTACACCAGCAGAAATATGTTTGATAATTAAAATGAAAATAATAAAGAAAGGTAATACAAAACCTTTAAAAACTCGTTAATTTAGAAGGATTTGTAAAAAAAAGAGAACAGAGTAGACAAAATATGTTTCCTGGGCTTTTTCCATCTGCACTTGCAGTTTGTACACACAGTAGACTTCACTGTGTGTCATTTTATTGACTACAAATATATGAATATATGGCAACATAATTGTAACCACTGTATTTCTTGGAAACAGGAACATCTTATGTCTTCTATATATGATTTTTTAAACTTCTGCTTATACCTTGCGTATATATATGTCAGTATGTTCTTTCAAGATATTGGTTATTTCTTTATTTTCAGTCATACTTACAGAATTACTTTTATTGCTTTCTCAAGGGCTAGTCTTTCCTCCATGTGAGTTCTTCACTGGTTTTAGTTCTATTGTGTCATGTTGTAACATATTCATAACTAATGTTCTGTATCTCCATTTACATTGCGTTCATTGCAGCCTGCGATCTGAAATCAATTCTGAAAGTAAAGTAATTGTGTAATTTGTAGACTGTGTTGTCTAAAGAAAACAGACAGATATTTAAATGTAAGTTATATATACTATATATATAAAGCATTAATACATTGTGCAGGCTTCATGCTGCATATCTCCTTTACAATAAGGTTTATAAGTGGAGGAATAATTCTAATATAATTTAATAACTACTTTTCAAACAACGTGTCATGACACTTTTCCTATCCTGGATGTGTGCAAATACAGGAGGACAATGATAACATGTATTTATAAAAAATACTGAATTTACGTCAGTATTTTTGCAACATTTTGTCATGAATGCCTTCTTATGCTAACTCTTATCATAATATTATATATTATTTTTATCTAAAGCCTCAGTTCTAAAATAATTAAATTCAGTTAAACTGCATTATGAGAAAATACTTTTGTTATTCTTGCATTAAGAATATAAATAAGTTCTGTTTATGTATATATTAACTTGATAATTTCATCCTTCTTATATAGTTAAAATATAGTATGTTGAGTAAGCACTATTTTATGGGTATTTTCATCATAAATGATTTAATGAATTTGGCATAACACATTTTATGCTCATGCAGCAGCAGACTTTATGATAATATCCAAGTCTAAAAAATGCATGAACAGTAAAATTTTTAATGCAACCTTAACTTAATCCAAATTTTACTTTAGGACAAGATATTCTTTGAGTAAACAGTTTTATAAATAAAGATTACCAGGGCCCATTTCTATTTTCTTTCAGACAAAAATAATAAAAACAAGTTCTATATAGTATTGAAGTTCTGCTTATTAACAAATTTGACATAACCTGTCATCTCTGAGCAATGGGATTTTTGCATGTCTTTTCCCTCAAACCATGTAAAGTTCACAGAAAGCCAATTCTTTCTCCATATTAAAAAAGCAGCATATCTCCTGAGAGCTGCTGGATGTCAGGCAGGTCGGGGAGAGGTTCTGGTAGGACTCCATAGCTGGGTTAGACATGAGAATACTGAATATTACCACATCTCATGTAAAGGGGGGAAATTTATATGCAGCTGAAATCTATATACAGAAGGGCAGGACTGTGGGGAGCTGGAGACCAGCCCTGCTGTGTCATTGTTGGGGCAGGGTCTGGTGGCCCTGGGGGGATGATGTGGGGTCCTGGGCAGAGTGAGGGAAGCCCTGGAGGGCTGACATGGGGTCCTGGGCTGTGGACAGGTTGGAAGGAAATGGGACATTAACATATGGATTCTCAGTGGTTTTAAAGTAGGAAACAGATACTGAACTCTTCAAACCATTCATTACTGCAGGTTCTTTAGCCTTTGCAAAAACACAGGTTTATCAGCAAAGGTAGACTTCAGCTCTAAAGGTGGACACCTAAATTCAGTTGTCTATGAGTGAACTTAACATATAGGTTGCAATAATAGCCTCTAGTCAACAGAGTCAATGCAATTAGAGAGCTAGTAAGCTTATTCAAAAGTAAGCACCTCTACTGTCATCTGAATGTCTTTGGACTGTTGTACTGCCAAAATTTTCAGTATTATGGGAGATATCTATCCCCATGTTAGATATATATATTAAGGACTCTTAAAACTAGGTTTCTGAATTTTCAGCAAAATTGTACTTTTAATTAATTTTACTGGGGAAAAAAAAAAAATAAGTGCCTGTAGACTTCTAGCTAATAAGTAGTTAGGTAGAGCTTTTTCAGGGCACTTCAGATGTTTCATCCTACATATGCTGTCTTTCAGATCCCTCTACGGTTCCAAGATCTTGTGCCTTTTACCATTATGATGGTCAATTCTACTTTTTTACATGTACTAGTGATCGAAATAAGTAGTGGTAAAACTATTTGCTGTATGTTGGTAAAAATAAGTAGTTTTCTTTTAAAAAAAAGAATGCAATTTTACATAGATTGGTAGATTCTGTGCTTTCAGAAAATACCCACTAAATTTGCATAACCAGTTAGCAGGTCTGATTTCTCATTCAAACCACCTAGGAAGATACTGAATTACATTAATTTATCTTAGTGTTTTAACTGTCCCATCTATCAATACTTTGTCCCAGGACCAGGAAACTGGTATAAACGCAAAACCCAGTAAATCAAACTTTATTTTATTAATCTTTCTTCTAGTGACTTTTTAACAAACGTTACTTGACTGACTGAAAGTTAATTCCTTCTTTCACTGTTACTCATGCAACTACATGTATATAAATATATCTTTTATCCTCCTTGTACAAGGTATTGCCTTTTAACCCCTCAAAACTATCACATAAAACACCCACTTTCCTCAGCAATCTTGCCTTTAAACGTATGATTGCCTTTGAAGTTCACTGAAACTTGCATCCTGTCACAAAATCTTCCCTATTATTTTCAGGTTTGATTAAGAGAAAGTAGGAGTATCAAAGAAAAGCTGGATATGATTCACCATAAAGGAACTATACAATGTTGACAATTAATCATGCCTGTCATCTTTTGATTGCTGTAGCTATTGAGGGAAATATGTCCACAAAGTTTAATACTTGCTATTGTGATTAGTATTAGGCAATTTTCAAAATTTATATGTGAAATATTTTGTTACTAACATTAAAAACCCCAACCAAACAAACAACACATTCTTTGTATCTTCACAAGACAACATAAAACAAGAGTTTGTGCTTACCTTTAAAAGGTTCCTAGCATACTTTTCAGAAACATAGGTGGTTTAACAAGGGTAAGAACTCTGTTTCACCAAAGATCACAGTATTTGTTTGCTCAGACCTCTCCTCTGAGTTATTAGTTATGTGCTTTGTGAATTCAAATTGCACAATTACTGCTAGGTGTCTGGTACTGTTTGTTCTCTGTAGGGTAGCAAAAAAATCCATGAGTCCCTCACTGCACATTTTTTCCCTTTCCTATTTATATATAAATTCACAATGTCTACTGTATTCAGTTTTATTAATGTTACTATATTGTGTTACCCATCATTATCTTGTTTATTGTTATTATATTATATTATATTATTATTATTTCTTGCTTAATCATAAGGTAGGATTTTAAAATTGTTATTTTTCATTGAAACTTTTGTCTACTACTGTCCTTTCACAAAAGTTACAACAGTCTAACTTAAAACAAATAGAAATTCTGCTTTATAATTCATATACTGATTTTTATTTTCCTCCAGAAATTCCCCAACTAACGATAGCACTATGCTAAACACTTTATCGAAGATCAGATAAATCAGCTCCACTCTTCTCCCTTTGTTGATAAAATAATAAGACTCAATTTTTGTTTCCAAAGAGAGAAACTTGTTTAATATGACACAACCTAACTTTAATTTCCAGTTGTCACAATTTCTACTTATCTTGTTCAGATTTTCTTAAATATACAATATCAAGATCAGCTGATTTCTCAGTTATGCCTCCATACCAGACTCAGAAATACTGTGACAATGTCTTTGGTTCAGATGAATTCCCCACTTGTGCTCTGCTTCAGTCACAAGTGAAAATCTGTCACCTTTTTTTAGGCGTTGTACACACCATAACCACATTTGTGCAGAAAAGAAGCACTAATGTATAAGCTGGACAAGATCTGTGAAAAGTTTTCGACAAATGAATCTGCATGTAACTTTCTTTCATTTAATTTGTTAATACAGCACTTATTTTATTTCTCCAGTCACACCATAATTCCTTATGACAGGACAGTAATTTGATGAACTATTTCTTTATAGTTTTGAATTCTGGAAGGTAGTTTCTCTCTAATTTGAATATTTTTGTATACTTGAATCATTTATGTTCTGCTGGTGACTCAGAGTTGATTCTTCTTTTTATAGTCCCCTGTTCATAACACTATTGAATAGGATACTGTCTGTTGAACAGTTGGGGAATGTTGTCACTGATTTTTAGTATTTAGAAAGGTTGGAAATCAGGCCTGGAAGGTATCTATCTGCTTTCGTATTGTGTTAGCTATTTTTATGAACATATTTTGTACTGTTATTTACTGAATTTGCTTTACTTCTTCAATATGATAAGACTTCAGTTTATAACACATTAACACAGTAAAATCTAAAAAAAAATCACAGTATGTACTCAGCTCTACATTGAGCTAAAATGTTGTTACAAAACACACTTTAGACATAAAGTGACATGAAACTCTTACTAGCAACTACGACAAAAGCCCTTTGCAAATAAAGCTTAGTATGGTAGACAGAGAAAAATATGACAGAGACACTTAAATCCATTCCTCTCTCCTAATAAATGATAAAACCCTTAGAGGAATCAAAGATTCCATATAAATAAAAACCCAAAGCCTGAGTATTCACAGAAGACAAAATGTACTTTTCTAGGCAAACTATTCTATACATATATTTGTATAAACATATATAATTAGAATCATATATTATTTTTTATTTCTCAACAGACAAAGATATGAAAGAAAATGATATTGCAATTTAGCAGGGAAAGAAGAAAAGTGTGTGGCTAATGCACTACATAGCTAATGACAGCATAATTCATTGGGACAAATGTTAGCTCTTAATGAAAATTATCACTGAAACTTGTTGAAAAATATGGCTTTCTTGTTTTTTATAAAGGGCCAGTTTTCTATGGACAAGGCTTGAATTCTGTCACAAGCAGCTATTTCAACAAGATAAATCACTAATTTGCTTTCAGTTCAATTAGTACTTTAAGTAAACAAGCTGTTGGTAGTCAGCAAAAAAAGAGTCAGCCAAAAAAAAAAAAGAAGAGCACCATACCAGTCAATAATTTCTTCTTTGCAGTACCCAAAATTCAAAATGAACTTGATGTTTTCTTTGGTCACTGTTCTAGCTCCATAATGAATGTTGGCAGCACATTTAACAGAAGGATATTATATGTAAAATATTATAATACACATAAAATCTCTTACATTAAGTGAATGTTCAATTACTTCAGTATCAGCATGTCCTGGTTTCAGTTGTTTACACTTTTCAGCTGCCCATGCTCTGCCAGGTGCAGAAGAATCTGGGAGGGAATGTAGGCAGGACAGCTGATCCCAATTAGCCATCAGGGCTATTCCATACCACCTGATGCCAAGCTCAGTATAGAAACTGGGGGAGTTGGCCAGGGGAGGGAGTGATTGCTGCGTGGGGGCAGGCTGGGCATCGGGTGGTGAGCAATTGCGTTGTGTGTCACTTGTATCACTTGTTTTGTATATTCTGTTGTTATTATTGTTATTTTCTCTTTCTCTGCTGTCCTATTAAACTGTCTTTATCTCAACCCACGGGTTTTAGGGTTTGGTTGGTTTGGGTTTTGGCCCTCCATAATTCTGTCCCCCATTCCACTGGGGTAGGGGGAGGGTGAGCGAGCAGCTGTGTGGTGCTTGGTTGCCAATCAGGGTTAAACCACAACACAGCATTAGGAGTGAAAGCATATTAGGATCTACACTTTCAATACATTTCACTACATCACATTACATCACATCTGAATAGCCCTACTGGAGTATGCATGCTACTCCCTAGACCTCTAGAGGGCCATCTACAAACTCTTGGTAATATTAAACTTAAAATTTCAGGAACCCTGGTGTGTTAATGCTGCTTATCTCTTCTGACCCTGTTTCAGAAGGACAGAGATGTCCATAGTTGGGGTATTGAGTTAGGTAGAGAAAAGCAGGTGGAAAGCTTGAACAGTGCAGATCATTTTTCCATCAGTATCTAACTCAGTCCTACTGGAGACAACTAAGGAGGAAAAGGAATTGGAAAATTCAGTGGTGGACAGGGGGACTGTCAGGAATATCCTACTGCAAAATGACCTTTTTTTTTTTTTTCTTCTCCCCCTAAATAGATGTATTTAGCTGAGTTCTGAATTGGACTTTGGATTTGTGGCTACAGTGTAGCTAATATTAAAGATGGGGTAAACTGAGGTGTGACCTAAATCTCTCAGTATAGCTGCATCTTTTCCAGTAACTAGGTCAGAATGATATTCTGTGAATAAAGTATGAGATATACAAGGTAAATATTAATCTTTGATCACATGAACAGTTCCTGTGTCTTGGTGTAAACGTTAGAAAGTAAGCTTCATTGCCTGTCTTGATGAAGTGGTTATATAGTACAAACATTTCATAATGTACTGAGCTCCCATAAATCAATTTGAAATTAGTTTACTGTCAAGTTGATAAATCTCATTTTATCGTTATACCTTGAAGGTGATTTAACAGGTATTTCACAGTATATAATTTATATCATATTAGGGAGAGATAAGAAAACAAGTGTTCCCAACCAATAATTATTGTCACATCCATTTATAAATTTTGTTAAATGTTAAAGCTTTGAAAACAGTTTTGAATAAAGCTTTTAGATACAGTTTATGCATAATCATAATACTAGTGTGTAAACTCTGAAATCTCTTGAGTTAGGTATAACTCTAATGTACTGTATCCTTTTGTGGTTTATATAGCCAGTCTTTCCTAAGAATGGAAACAGGCTACTGATCAAGCATCAGTGTGAGTATAAATAGTACCTGAACTTAGAAGAAAGGCTGCATGTTTATTTTACCAGTGGCTTTTCCTGTGTGATAATCTCAAGCAATGGAATCACAAGTGCGGGAGGACATTCAGATTGGCTTCTGGGACCACCCATACTGGAGAACATGGATGATCATTTCTCCAATTACCTAGTTTCTTGACTCCTTAATTACAAAAGAAATTGAATACTATATTGTGGAGTAATATATACACATGATTATAATTGGATTAATGAAATTAAGAAGCAAAATATATGCTCATTCACAGTGGATATACAGGTAAGTAGAGGCATAATATTTTGTGTACTCATGGCTTTTCTGGCTTCCAAAAATGTGCTTAATCACAGCAGAGAGTGGTGTAATTACATTCTAGAACTACCTACAGAAACTGCGGTTTTCATTTTTTCACTGAAGGGAAGTGATGGTTTTGTCACACAATTCTAAGTTATAGCTATTTAATTCCATGCAGGCAGTTATCTCAGCATCTGTAAGTGGATATCTGATATTCTTTTGACACTACTATAGATATATCTTTACTGCACAAAGAGGTGCAGTGCAGGGATTTCTGCCCTCAACCACCTGAGCTACCTAACAAACCAGTAATCCTGTGCTAATGTAGAATTGATCCTACTGGTATTTAGCTGGCATTTCTCTATGGTTCTTCATTTAGTGGAAAGAAGGTCACCCAGCATCAGCTGTTGTATCACAGTGACCCAGAAAGTACAGTATTGCTATTGCTAGTTGCAGGCCACAGGATAAAATTTTGCTAACTTTGCTGTACGTTAAATGTGTGATGCTCTAGCTTTGGTCAGTCAACTTGCTAGAAGATTGGCTGTGTGAACTAGAATTTGGTACCAGGTATCTCTTGTGGTGATATACAGTTTGAGTGTGAGATAATAGTAGAAGTCTTGAAAATATAGGCACAAGTCAGGAAAAAAACCTCACTAATTGTCAGTTGCTGGTCACTGAAGAAGAGACCAGCCTTGAGAGCTGAGAAAAGACTGCTTTAAGAATTGCAAAGGAAAGAAGTAGTACCCCAGTGATGAAAAATAGCTGAGCAGCAGCATAAGGCACTTGCCATGGCCTAGGAAAACAAAAGCCTGACAATGAGCTGCAGGCAACCCAGGTTGGCTGGGGGCTGCCTAGGAACACCTCACCATGGGAGGAGACCTCCAACGAGGGGAAGAGGGGTGGGAAATTGTCACCACAGGACTGGTGGTTGCAGAAACAACACAGGAAGGTGGCAGCTGGGCATGTGCCCTTGGGCTGCCTGCCAGCTCTGGGGTCCAGCTTTCCATCCCTACCACCCCTCACCTGTTCCCAGAGCCCCCTTGAGGGACCTGGGACCTGCCCGATGGTTGTTCCAGACTGTGTGTGATGCTACAAGTGTGCATGTATGTGTGTTTGAGTATGTATTTTTCCCCACAAATCCTGCACATTTTTCCTTTCAAAGGCTCCAAACCCTCAGTAAAGCCCTACTGCCTGTAAAGCCAAGTTGGGTAGTTGCCTCTGCTGAGGTGAGCAGCTCTGATGCTGGCACAGTCCACAGTGGACTGCTCTAGTGTCATGCACAGGGGTGTTTCTTGAACGTGGGGAACCTCAAGGTGATCCAAGAGACCCAAGATCCAAGAGTCTGCAGCTCGTGTGACAGTGGCTGACAAGACTTGGACGGGGCCAGGAGCAACGGCAGCCAAGCCCCCTGCCACATACAGAAGAAGCCCTTAGAGACTGCTAGTGACCAGGAGCACTGCTAACAGGGTGGACAAACAGGGTGTGGCATGTCAGCAAGGGTGTGGCACAGCAGTTTGTGTGGCAGTTCATACTGAAAGGCATGCAGGAAGGGTGCTGAACATCTGCCAGCTCGACCAGGGAGCAATGGTATCCACCTAGGAGAAAGCCATGACCTCTCTAAGCTCTGCATCCACTATGACTGATGCATCTTCCCAGACAGAGATTCAGTGGGAACATGTTGTCATCTAGGTGTCAGGCTGCAGGGTGTGCCCTACTCTTGTGCCAGTATGGGATGGCAGTAGTGACCGCACTTGTGGGAGGTGTGCCCAAGTAGAGGAACTCTTCCACTTAGTGACAGAGCTCCAGGATGAGGTGAGTAGGTAAAGGAATATCAGAGAGAGCAGGAGAAAGATAGACTACTGGAATCATGCCCTACCTTCCTTGAGACTGACCCAAAAGGCAGACAGGATGCATGATACAGAGGATTCCCCAACCCCTCTCCACCTGGCTGAACACAGTGACTGCAGGGAAAAGGATAGGGAGCAAGGGCAACAAGGTGTAGCAGGCACGTATCCTCTGTGACTGCCCCGCCTTCCCAGGTGCCTTTACATAACAGGTATGAAGCTCTGCAAGTGGAGGTATCACCAAGATTAAGTGGGCCTATGTCCTATGTCAAAACTGCCTCCATAAAGAAAAAAAGATGGGTCATTGTCATAGGAGACTCTCCTCTGAGGGGAACAGAAGGCCAGACCCACTTCTTAGGGAAGTCTGCTGCCTCCCTGGGACCTGGGTTAAAGATGTGAAGTTTCCTACCCTGGTATGGCCCTCAGATTACTAGCCATTATTGATTTTTCAGGTAGGCAGCAATGAAGATGAAACAAGAAGTCTGAGGGCAATCAAGAGAACTTCAGGGCCTTGAGGCAACTGGTTAAGGGACTAGGAGCACCAGTACTATTCTCCTCTGTCCTTCCAGTTGCAAGGAGTGATGATGGAACACATAGGAAGAGCCAGCACATCAATACCTGGCCCCAAGCCTGGTGTCACCAGCAGAATTTTGGAGTTTTTGATCATGGGTTGGTTTACATGACAACAGGCCTGTTGGTGACAGACAGGGTACACGTGTCTCAAAGTGGGGAAAGGATCTTTGTGTGGGAGTTAACAGGGCTGACTGAAAAAGCTTTAAACTATATTCAAAGGGGCAAAGGGGTAAAATGAGGATCACTAGAAATAAGCCTGGGACAGCACACCAATGCTTGAGGGACGGTGTGCTAGCAAGGTCCTTTGGTCTATCATCTCAATGGAGGTAGGGGATGGAGATCCATGTGGTAGTAAAGACACAAAGGATATAGATGTTAGAAACCATGGAAGTGCTTGAGAATGGTCATGTAGGAATTAGGGCTTCTCCCCCCAAAAAGGTGAGAGGATTAATAGCCCAACTGATATACACCAATGCATGCAGCATGGGCAACAAACAGGAGGAGCTGGAAGCCATTGTACATCAGGAAAACTAGGATATAGTTGCCATCATGGAAACATGGTGGGATGACTCGCACAGCTGGAGTGCTGCAATGGATGGCTATAAACTCTACAGAAGGGGTAGGAAAGGAAGGAGAGGTGGTGGGGTAGCTCTGTGTGTTATGGAGTATTTTGTTTGTCTAGAGCTTAATGATGGTGACAATAGGGTTGAGTGTTTATGGGTAAGAATCAGGGGAAAGGCCAACAAGACAGATATCATGGTAGGAGTCTGTTACAGACCGCCAAACCAGGATGAAGAGGGAGACAAAATATTCTATAAGCAGCTGGGAGAAGTCTCACAATCGCTAGCCCCTGTTCTTGTGGGAGAGTTCAACCTACCAGATGTCTGCTGGAAACACAATACAATGGAGACCAAAGAGTCCTGGAGGTTCCTGGAGTGTGTGAAGATAACTTTCTGACACAGCTGGTGAGTGAGTCAGCTAGGGAAGGCACCCTGCTGGACCTGTTGTTTGTGAATAGGGAAAGACTTGTGGGTGATGTGATGGTTGGAGGCCATCTTGGGCATAGTGATCATGAAATGACAAAGTCTTTTTATTCTTGGAGAAGTAAGGGGTAAGGGGTAAGGGGTAAGAAGTAAGAAGTAAGCAGAACTACTACCTTGGACTTCCAGAGGGCACACTTTGGCCTCTTTAGGAGCCTGGTTGACAGAGTCTCTTGGGAGGCAGTCCTAAAAGGCAAAGGAGTCTGGGAAGGCTGGACATTCTTCAAGAAGGAAATCTTAACAGCACAGGAGTAGGCTGTTCCCATATGCTGAAAAATGAGCAGGAGGGGAAGAAGACCAGCCTGGCTGAACAGAGAGCTTTGGCTGGAACTAAGGAAATGAAAGGAGAGATTTTGACCTTTGGAAGAAGGGGCAGGCAACTCAGGAGGACTACAAGAATGCTGTGAGGTTATGCAGGGAGAAAATTAGAAGGGCCAAAGCCCAACTAGAGCTTAATCTGGCTACTGACGTAAAAGACAATAAAAATGCTTCTATAAATACATTAGCAACAAAAGGAGAGCTAAGGAGAATTTCTGTCCTTGTTGGATGCAGGGAGAAGCATAAGGATAAAGGATGAGGAAAAGTCTGAGGTACTTAATGCCTTCTTTGCCTCAGTCTTTAATAGTAAGATCAGTTGTTCTTGGGGTACCCAGCCCCCTGAGGTGGAAGACAGGGACAGGGAGCAAAACGAAGCCCCATAATCTGAGGGGAAATGGTTAGACCCATACAAGTCTATGGGGCCAGCTGAGATCCACCCAAGCATACTGAGGCAGCTGGCAGAAGTGCTGAGGAAGCCACTTTCAATCCTTTATCAGCAGTGCTAGCTAAACAGGGAGGTCCCTGTTGACGGGAGTTTAGCAAATGTGACGCCCATCTATAAGAAGGGTCAGAAGGAAGATCCAGGGAACTACGGGCATGTCAGTCTCACCTTAGTGCCAGGGAACATTATGGAGCAGCTCATTTTGAATGCCATCAAATGGCATGTACAGGACAACCAGGTGATCAGGTCCAGTCAGCATGGGTTTATGAAAGGCAAGTCCTGCTTGACTATCTTGATCTCTTTCCATGACCAGGTGATCCCCTTAGTGGATGAGCAGAAAGCTGTGGATGTTCTATATCTGGACTTTAATAAAGGGTTTGCACCATTTCCCATGGAGAATTCCCCTGGAGAAACTGGCTACTCATGGCTTGGACGGGCATACACTTCGCTGGGTAAAGAAGTGGCTGGCAGGCCAGGCCCAAAGAATTGAGGTGAATGGAGTTAAATCCAGTTGGTGGTGGGACACAAGCAATGTTCCCCAGGGTTCAGTATTTG